>APFE030552423.1:166203-221678 GCA_000404065.3 Pinus taeda | reverse complement strand
TCCTATATATAGAAATGAGGTTTTATCATTTGAATCATCGAAGAATTGTTCATTTATGTAATGTAAAGGAGGTTGTCCCCTCGAAGAGGCTGAATTCTAAGGCGTTGATCTATCCTTTCTATATTTTCTTGATCTGGTTTCATAACACAACGTCTTTATCAAATAAGAAATCCCTTTTTCCACTGGTAGGAATTGCACTAGTGATTGATATGTTCTCGCAATTGGCCCTATATCAAAAGTCAAACAGAAAACATAATTATATTGTAAATAGTTACCTTTTTTATTAAAATAGTGAAAACATAGATTAAACTATAAAAATGCATTAAATTATACTTATGCCAAGAGACCCTTTTAAATTAATTAAGTGGATTTGACTTATACGTGGAAAGATTTGAGTGGTATTGGAGGTAATCTCATTAGAACTTTTAAAATGAGACAAGACAAAATAGTTGCAATATTCAGTGGCTTTGATATGGAGCGAATGTGATATCGTATTCAACTCCCTTTAATAACTTTATTGGGTCCATTATATCAGAGCCTTGTATCGAAGATTTGATATTGGGGATTTTACAATTGTTACCATTTAAAATTTTTGATATACAGATAGACGCAATACTCCAATTCGACCATCGTTAATATGCATATCGAGTATGACTTATCGGATCCTGGCAGATATCAGAAGTCAGAGATCAGAGGGATATGAATATCGGAAGATTGGCATATCTATGTCAGAGTATCAATAGATTGGAATATCAGAAGATTGGCATATCCAAAAATTGGCGGATGATGTTATTAGAGTTTTTTAAATGGGTCTCAAAATGAAATGCCTAATATGCATTACCTATGATATGAAGGAGTGGAGACAATGACGTGGAATGTGGTTCCTTTACTTCGATAGTTGAGTATCATATGGTTTTTGGCCTAACCACTTTATAATATACGTTTATTGAAAAGAGCCACATTAATATGATGGATCATACTTTGGGTATCAGAGACTTCCAAAAGGATTCTTCTGATATCAAAGTCTCAAGGCCCAAAATATTCGATATATATTTGATCAATATGCCACATTGTTTAATGATTAAGGATTAAAGCCTATGCACACATCTTGGTCTCGAGATCTATTTTATTCATTAATCTAATTAATTAAGATGTTTAAAACAAAAATTTATTTGCAAAGTTTATTAACAAACAAACTTAATCAAACTCAGGCAAACTATAAAAATAAAACAAGTGTAAATAAAAATCAAGTTAGACTTGAAATGAAGTAATCAAATGCAAAGTATACATGCAATGCCAAAAGGGTCCTCGTGTCTATTATGATAGAATAAAATTGGGGTGTTGTGTTTCCAATACAGCACATTGTTATTTATCTAGTTATATGTTGGTTATAAGCATGGTTAAATGACACATCTAAGTATGGCTCTAATCACATTTCAATCAATGAATGTATGACATAACTTGTGTTATGACAACTATTGTGAGAAGGCATAAACCCTTATTTTTAAACCTCAGATAATTTCTCAGATCCTTATGTTTAGATATGCATTCATGACCTATAGATTTCATCTTCACCATGTGTTTCACAGAATGTTAGTCCCAGTGGGGAGAGGTCACACCAAGTCCTGGTTCAAGTTTTGGTTTATAAGCTTTGTTTCTATGGAATTTATCATTTTTGGAAGTTTAACTAAGTTCTAGGGAGAGGCTTGAGTCTAGGCCCTGAAAAATTGGCTCATAATTCAAGGTCATTGGCATAGAACTAATCAGAAAATTCCACAGTCACATGGAGGTTGAATTATTAGTGTGATTGGAGGGCTACAGTCACTTGCATGCCTTCTAAAAGTAGCCACTGAGGCTCTAGGTTAGTGAAAAAGAGAGTTATCTCAAGGGTTGGACATGACCTGGAGGGAATGGGTTTCTCCTAGAGGTCTTGTAGCACCTGAGGGAAGTCAGTAAGTCCTCAAGGTGTCAGCTCCATTTCCTTAAGGTCATAGGAGGTTGAATCCCATCATAGTGACCCTAATCTCATGTTTACCTCAGGAAAGCTAGTGAAACTAGGTAAATATAAGAGGAGGTGGGTTACAGGGTTATATCAGAGTAGGTTATGCTCTCTTTGGGTAAAGTATGTTATTTTCATGCTTATGGTTTTCATCTATGGGGTCATGGTGCATAGTTGGTATGGTCTTGCATGATATTTTTATATTTATATGATTATGATTATACATGTATCATGCTAACGTGGACTAATTTTGTAGATGAGATAAGCCTCCCTTGAACATCAATAAGGTATGGTTTTGATTTTAGTATCTATTTGGTTTATCATAAATGGCCTACTTGCAGGAAGAAGAGAATCAGAGATGACGAGCAAAATGGTAGACTACAGTTCCCGCGACTCTTCGTACAGATCATTTGGGAAACAAGTAGTCGATCATTCTCTAGGTATAACAAATACATTTAGGAGTTTAAGGGCATAGATCAGAAGTTGCAAAGCAGACAGTGATAGTTTCATTAAGGCTAAAGAAATACTTTCAAGGAATCTCGAAAAGTAGGTAGATGTTAATGCAGTGATACTTTAGATCTTGTAAAATTTTCAAAGTTAGGGGTAGTTGAGGATCATTCAAGAGAAGGAAGAAAAAACTAGTGAAGCCTATGGTGGAAGGTATCATTTCAAATATAAGTTGGATAAAGGGGATACAATCAACGATGGTAGATCATTATATATGCCTAACATGAGGAATGGTATGTATGGGAATCATTCAAGCTCCTCATCCATGAAACATTGTCATAGTCATCATCGTTATCATCCTTATGGGAAGGGTGGGTACTTTCATGAGGAGTTCAAGAAAGTTAAGCCACCTACATTTGATGGATAGATGAAGAAGTCAAAAGATGCAGAGGCATGGTTTCTTGGGATGAAGAAATTATTCATATTTCATAGCTATTGAGAAAACATGAAAGCCAAGATAGCCACCTTGAGTCTCAACGGGAAAGAAGATATTTGGTGGGAAGATGTGAAGAATGTTAAGGGAATTCAGGAATAAGAGCTGATTTTGGATGAGTTCGAGAGACTCTTCAAGAAGAAGTAATTTTTGGAGAGGTACTATGATGAAAAAGTAAAGGAAATTTGTGAGTTGCAGATGGGTTCTACAACAGATGATGAGTACACTAGCAAGTTCCTAGAGATATTAAGGGATGTACCTTACCTAAAGGATGAGAAGGCTAAGATTCAAAGATTCATTAGTAAATTTCCAATAGCATATAGAGACTAGATTGTGTTTGATGAGCCTAGATCATTGGAGGAGGCCTTCAGGAAGTTAAAGCATTTTTATGAGCAATTAAAGGGAAAAGCTCAACGTAAGTGTGACTTGAAGGGAAATGAGAAAATTAAAGGGAAGTGGTCGTTGAAGTGGTGATGACCTTAGGATACAGGAGAGAAATAAAATGTGGTTCTTGACAAGAAGCTCAATTCAGTGGAGAAGGGATATGGTTCATAGCCTGGAGAGTAGTAAAACAAAGGTGATAGAAGGGGACCCTTGCAGTGTTGGATATGTGGCAAAAATCATCACAAGAAGGATTGTCCATTATACTAGGGTGGTAGGCCTTAGATCTATAGTTCTCAGGAGGCACAAACACTTGAGGATGTTGGGAATAGCATTCCTCAGATCTATGAAGTTGTGGACAACAAGGAGGTAGATCATTAGGCATCCATTACTGAGATGGAAGGTAAGGTTTGTGGTCAAGATGTTTCTTTTTTGTTTGATCTTGGATCTAATTATAGTTATTTTAATCCCAATCTGGTGGATAAGTGTGGTTTGAGAAACGAGGTGCATGCAGAGTCTTGGTTGGTGTAGTTAGCTATATTTAATAAGAAAAGAGTTCATCATTGGGTAAGAGTTTGTGCATTTGAGCTTAATGGTATGCCCACAACATCACATCTAAATGTTCTGCCACTGGGATCATATAGTATGATTTTGGGTATAGATTGGATGTACCTTCATAGTACCAAAATAGATTGTTATATCAAGGCTATTGAGTGCCCGAATGATAGTGCGGAAAAGAGAATTATGCAAGGAAAGAAGAATCCTACATCAGTGAGGATGGTCACCACTATGTAAGCTAAGCACAGTTACAGGAAATGATGTGTGATGCTTGCAGTTTGTATCTCTAGTGACAAGGGTAAGGATGTTGAGGATGTAGAAATATTCAAGAGTTAGCCTATATTACAGTAGTTTCAAGATGTGTTTCCATTAGAGATTCAATAATTTCCTCACCACAGGGAAGTGGATTTTTCTGTTGAGTTGGTACCATGGGTAGCACTAGCATAAAAGGAACCTTACATGATGATCACACCATAGTTAGTAGAGTTGAAGTTGTAGCCGAAGAAAATGCTTGATAAGGGATACATTAGGCCAAGTGTATTGCCTTGGGGTACACCAATTTCGTTCGTGACGAAGAAGGATGGTACTCTTAAGTTGTGCATTGATTACAGGGAACTGAACAAGGTGATGATCAAGAACAGGTACCCATTACGAAGGATTAATGATTTGTTTGATCTGTTGAAGGGAGCAACAATGTTCTCAAAGATTGATCTGAGATCGGGATACCATCAAGTATGCATCAATGAAGGGGACATCTACAATACTGCTTTCAGTACTAGGTATGGGCATTATGAGTTTTTTGTAGTTCCATTCCGTTTAACTAATGATCTAGTTGCTTTTATGAGCTTTATGAACAATGTGTTGTTGTTATGCAACCATCTCAAAAAAAGATAGATCAACAACTTAACAAGTATCCTCTTTGAGGGGGAAACCTTCTTTAGATTACATAAATGAAACATTCGTTGATGGTACAAATGAAAAGACCTCCTTTGTATATATAGGAGTCTAAGGGGTCAAAATATAATCAAAGCCTACATAACAATAATAATCTAAGAGCACAATAATAATAATATGGCATCTACATGGGCACAACAATAATAATAAGGGGGATGCACTACTAATAAGAATAAGAGGCTACACTAGTATTATAGGGACCTAACATGCCCTTGTCCTTCAAAAAGGTGTTTTCCTCAACACTTGAGTAGTACTGGATGAGTCTGTCTAAAATTAGCATCCTCCCATGTGGAATACTTAGCGGGTAAGTTCTTCCACTTACTGAGATACTCTGAAATTGATCGATTTTGTGCTTGTCAGGTTCTTATTTCCATGACTTCTTTAGGCTCAAACATGATTTTTCCTTCTTTATCAAGTTCTGAAAACATTGTTTGAACTATAATCTTATCACCGATAACCTTTTTTAAGCATGAAACATGGAAAACTAGGTCTACTCGAAAATATATACGCAACTCAAATTTGTATGCGATAGTACCAATATTTTGCAACACCTTGTAAGGACCATAGTACTTTCCACGTGTCACTATTATGAGCTTTGTTGAGGCTCAAAACTACTCTTTCCCTAGCAACTCTTCTCATCGCTTTTCTTTGTTTTTTAAGAAGAAAATGCATTCTTATCATCAATTACCATTATATATTGCCTTAAGCAGGACATTTAGTGATTTACATGTTATGATTTTATGTTCTGCTATTTGAATAATTTTTTGTCTTTTAGCTATGGAACGCAGCCTATTATGCAGCTAATTGGCTGTTCCGTAGCCACCTCCATGCTTTAATAGGTTCCATGTGTGAGAAGCAGAAACTAACTACATGTAGCTTGGAAATCATCATGACATGGACCATGTCCTATTCAGCTAGCCTAGGTCGACAAGGAAGATGTTACAAGACTACGGTCAATGGAGAAGTCAAATGTAGAGACCGAAGGCAACTGGAATTTTTTTCATGGATAATCAACATGTTTCACAGTGATGGGAAGCATTATCCGAAGCAAATTCCTGAACCCACGGACTTCAATAGCCATCTGTGCAACCGAATCTAACAACCACCATTTTGGATTTATGTCTCTAGCAGTCGAGGAAGAAAATTCCATGTGCCTGTCTTCTACGTGTTTTTGGCTGTAGCCTATTTTTCTCCACAAACAGTTTCATAATTTTCTTATAAATACCTGTGTAAAGAACTCAAAAGGAGTTTGTATTTCCTCGTGTATTAAGCTCAGACTTACTGTTCTGTAATTTTGAAAAAATCATTTTCTTGTTTTAATATGAAGACCGTATGTTTTATGGATATATGAAAGAGTTTCTTGGAGATTGATTAAGCACGCATAACCTGATTAGTTGCAGAGGGCCCCTGCGCTGACTGAGGTTTTATTTTATTTTGTTTTGTCTTCTCTAGTTAAACTGTAAATTCATCATTTCTTCTCACAGTGTTCATAATCATTTTTGTACTAACCCTCTTTATAATGCAACTTTTATCATTTCTTTACTAATGCAGAATAACTTCTTTCAGTATGGCTTCTTTTTGTTCAATTTATTTCTAGTTGTTATCAGTGGTTAGAAGTTGAAATTTAGTAGTGTAACGTAGTTTGTTTCATTTATTGTTTCACTAGTCTTTAAATTTTCAATTGGATTGATCAGTGCCATTATAGTTCTTGCCATTTTATGACTAGTTTATCGACTCATGGTGTTAATGAATATTTCTGAAGAGCCCTTGTAGTTGATAACTCATCTTAAACTAAGTGGTTGAATACTTCCTTCATACAATGAGTCTTTTATGCATTTTTGCATTTATTTTCTCATAGAATAATGAAGTACAAAATTCCTCAAAATGTCATCACAAGGAGATTTTTCTCCCAAAATTGAGAGGCAGAGTAACTAAGTATTTCATTTAGTTTTGTTTTTGTAATAGATTAGACATTAGTTGCAATTTCACTTTCAAGTTTTAGTATTTCATTTAGTTTTGTTTCTGTAATTGATTAAACAATAGTTGTAATTTTACTTTTTGGTTTTTTTTTTTAGTTCACGATTTGGAAATAATGATAAGAACAGAAACATAAACATAAACTCTGTTTTCATTTCTTGATTAAACTTTGCTTCCAAATCTTACTTAAGCTCTTTTAATTCTCATTTCTTTAGGTTCTTAGCAGTCCTTACAGAAGTTAGATTTAATATTTTGTTAGTTACATTGTAAATCATTAGGGATTAAAGGACCAAAAACCCCCAAAACAACATAAAACAAAAAAAATAATGAAGTAAGAAGGGTCATCTACCACAAACAGTTCACTACATTTCATCAGTGTACGATACCTGGATTGATAATTTATGTAGAGTAATTTAGGGCACTAAATTGACCAAAAATTTTGGCACTGTTGCCGAGGAAGTGTAACTAGGTAGCCTTATCTCTTACATTCAAAAAAAAAATGACATGCATAGAGAAAAAGACTCTAGGGGTAGATTTATAGCTAGGGGCAGAAGTTTGATTCCTACAACACCACCTACTCCACCGAGAGCAAGAAAAGGCATACCTCCATCCCAAACTCATACTCCCAGCCATAGGATTCTTGAAATTCAAAGGGAATAAATCCAATCAGAAGAACCTCCTACTTCATCTACCAAGATAGTTCTAGGAGAGAAAATTTTCGAATATCCAACAGCAAGAATAGCCTTTTTCACTTCCACAGGAAATCCCATTGTAGTTGATAAATTAGGAATACCTAGTGGGGAAGAAGAAGTAGAACCTCTCTCCCATAGTCCATTAATAGAAGAACTAGAATAGGAGTGAATAACCTTGCATGTTGAACCCTATACTGACTCTGAAGAAACTATAATGGCAGAAGAGGAACACGATCGAGAATTCTCACTGTTTGGAGGAGGGGGTAGAGGGAGAGGTAGAGGAGATAATGGAGGATGTAGATGTAATAATGGAGGAGGTAGAGGAAATAGGGAAATAGATAACTCTTTTGGATTTCCTATAGTGGATGAGAAAACACATGCCACAATGAAAAATATCTCACCATGTGTCCTCTAAAACGTCTATGGGTTGAGAAGTGAGGACCCTGAAATATTTTTATTTGAGTTTGAAGTCTTGTGTAGAACTTATGACTATATAGAATACTCTCAAAAACTTAAATTGTTTCCTTCAACACTGAAAGAAGCTGCTTTGAAATGGTTCATAGGGTTAGTCACTCAATCCATTAGAACATGGAATGACATGAAAAATGCATTTTGGATAGGTACTTGGATTATTGCATGCCTACCAATCTTAAAGATGAGGTGTTCAAAATGATGCAAAGAGAGGATGAAAACTTAGAAGATTTGATTGAGAGATTCAACTATAATTTGAAAAGAGCAAAGATGAACAATATAGATGAAGAAAATCTCAAAGCTCTTTTATTAAAATCCATTAGAGATGAGTGGATAGATATCCTTAACATGATGGGGAAGGGAAATATCTTTCAACTTCCATTTAGTGATATAGGAGAACTATGTGTTCATCTTTCAAGAGGGAAATCTAAAATAGGGAAAGGGCTGAGAGATCCTTCTCTTGTTAGAGCAAAAAAATTTGCAACTAGATCTGTAAGTAGGGTAAAAATTGGCAATATGCTTGATGAGTTTAAAACTGACATTCTAGGGAACATTAATGAGCAACTAGACACCCTTAAAATTCAAAACAAGCAAAAAAGAGAGGCTAATGCTTTAGCCATTTTTTGTCCAAAATGTAGAAAGAAACATGCTCTAAGGGAATTCCCTTTAAATGAAAAAACTGTAGAATCTTGTATGATTTCTTCGAAAAGCCATGAAACCAAGGGTTGTCCTTCAATCCCAGGTCTTAAGGATATCTTTCAAGAGGAAACAGTCCCAAATTGTGTAGAATCTCTTTGTTTTGTTGCAAGAAGACCTTGGTTGGGGCCACAAACTCAGGGATTTAATAATCAAATGTATCTTGAACCCCCACCAAATTGGAATTCTTGGTAGCAACCTTGGCCTCAACCTCAATCTCAGTATCAATCTCAACCATGGGCACAAGGGGTACAAAATCCTTATGAGAGATTTTCTCAATATTATCAATATCGTCCATCCTATCAGAATTATCCTCCCCCACATAATCAGTAGCGAAATTAGCATCCACAACTTCAAAATCAAAATCCTCAACTTTCATTGCTATTTCCACAACAACCTCCACAACAAAGCCAAAATACCCAACCCTTACTGCCATTTTAGCAGAAACCAAATCAACTACCTGCCCAACCATTAACGAACCCCAACAATAAAAACCCTCGAAATGCTTACATGATAGAAGGACAACAATTTCCAACTTACATGATTACTCCTCTAGATCTTAATGATGTTAAACTAAGATCTAAAAGGGTATTAGAAAAGGAAAAACCTTCTATAGTTATTGAAGAACAAGACACTTCTAAGGAAGATTCTCTAAAAGTCAATAAAAGTTTTAAGCAAACATCTCTCCAAAACCAAAACAGCAAAAAGGAAAAACAAAAAGAACCAATGAACACAAATCCTATCATTGAGCAACTAGCATCCACTTCTACACCTCCTTTTCCTGAAAGATTACAAATTGATAGAGGGGTAGAAAAACTGATCTTGTTACCCAACTATGATTTTCTAGATGAATTGAAGAATGTCTATATCAAAATTCCTTTACTACAAGCCATTAGAGAAATTCCAATTCTATCCAAAACAATAAAGGAGTTGAGCATCAAAAGACCAGGAAGAAAAGAAAAAGAAACAAAAAGAATTCACTTGGTAGGAAAGATAGCAAACATAATGATGGGAAAAATTGCCATACAGAAATATGTGGATCCAGGGAGTCCAATTGTCAAGACACATATAAATGGAATTGAAATTCCAAATACACTGATTGACTTAGGGGCAATAATAAACATCATTAGTAGACAAACTATGGAGCAGCTTAAACTTCCCAATATTCTTTACACACCTACTTTACTGCAACTTGCAGATAGATTAGTAGTCAAACCAGATGGTGTGCTGGAAGACATTTCAGTATCCTTATATTCTTGGGAATATCCTATTGTTTTCATGATCCTAAATCCCAATAATAATATAGGAGGAGACCCACTCATGTTAGGAAGACCTTGGTTGGCCATAGCTAATGCTTTTATTAGTTGTAGATCTGGTGACATGTACATTTCTGATTGTAATTCAACAAAGAAATTTACTCTATATCCTCCAGCAAAAGAAATCACAGAAATACATGACAAGAATGGATTGATGATGAAGATGATATTCAACCTCTCTTTACTATGTCAGAAATAATTGAAGATAGTCAAATTTTGAATACATTGGAAAATTTTGAAAAATCTTCAGAATATGATCATGTACAATTTGAAGAAAAATCTAATGTTGAATACTTGTCATCTAGGTAAATGTCTCTTTATTCTATGGAAGAGTTTGGTAGCTCTACAATTGAAATTTTTCTAGGTAGGACATTGAACATAAACAAAAACTTGGAGAAACTACAACAGGAAGAGCTAACCAAAACATTACAAAAACATTCTGCTACATTTGCATGGGACTACACCAACATGAAAGGAATTGATAATAAAACTTGTATCCATCATATCTATATTGAGGAAAACAGTATACCAATCAGAGAACCTCATAGAATGATGAATCCAAATCTTAGGGAGATTGTAAAACAAGAGCTCCAAAAATTACTAAATGTAAACTTGATTTACCCAATTTCAAATAGCCAATGGGTTTCTCCTGACGAGCCCCAAAATTGGTAACTTTTTGGGCTCATTTGGCCTAATTTTCCTTGTTCAGTCCTTGTTCAAATCCATCATTTTATATAGTTTATGCATTATTTCTAGTATGTTTATGTCTTTGGTACGAATAAGGGAAGCCACTTTTCCTAGGTGGTTAACACGTGTCTATTTCAAGTTTTTAACATATATTGGAGCAAAGTCAAAGTAATCATGAGCTATAAGGCAGCCAAGCCTGAGGTGAGGACTTGAAGGGGGGGTGCCTATGGCATTCAATGACCCTTCCTTGGGATCTTCACTTCCAACTCCGAGCTCCAAAGACCACCAAACCGAATCTAGAAGGCAGCCAAGCAGCATTTTGAAAGGGACTGTTTAACTCACAGTTTGATAGCCGAGTTCCACAAATTGAGGTGGCCAGCTAGGTCCCTCGTGATATATAAATGTTGAGGCCTCAGCCTTCATAAAAAGACTTTTGAAACTATTGTGTACTTTGCACCTCAGTGCTGCAGCTCTATTTTGTTCCTTTGTAGCCATTTTTGGCATGACTGTTATTATTATTTTTGGATAATGAGAAGCAGTTTGGTTTCCTATCAAATATGAGTTTTTCATAGGAGCCGAAGCTCTCAGGGTTGGGCCCAACCTGAGAGCCTAAGGCCTCCTTTCTGTATTGTTACTTTTCCTTTATGTATCACTGTTTTCCTTTATGCATTTGAACATATTTCTGTAAAGTAGATTTCGTTATGTTGCGGGAATAGATCAATGTTTATGAATGACATTGGTTTAGGAGTTTTGGTAGGATAATAACAGCAAAACCTCCAAGAAAAGGGACAACCACACTCCTGGTTTCACCCCATCCTTATTGGATTTGGGGTTGGAATTGAGGAAAGAGTGTTGCCTCACAAAAACACTAGTTTGCTTGTTTATGCAATCTTTAGTGTGCTTGTTTTACTAGCAGAGATTAGTCATGGGTTTAGACATCTGAAATGTTTCTTTGCATAGATGGTGTATGAGGTTTTCTTCCCAAATAAAGTTGTTGCTCATTTATGTTGTTGATGGTTAGACTAGACTAGTTTAGGATTTGATCATTTGCAGGCCTTTATTGATTTGTTCAAGGTACACCGAGCAGAGCATCTTCTTCATTCGTTCATCCACCCAAGGTATCATCTGAGCCACCTGTTCTATCTCTTAGTTAATTTTCTCGTTCCCCATCTATCCTTTTTGTCCACGAAACCTTACCTCCTTACCCATCATTGCCTCAACCTTCTTCAAGCCAAGTCAGCCTTCTAGATCTCTTCACTGATCCACCCACCAGTCCTTAGGCCATTTTTAGACCCCTATCCTACCTCCAGATCCATCCATGCACATTCCCTCACTCATCCATCCCCTAAAAACCGATTTCCAAACATCCGGTAGAAATTCTGAAACATCTTGTAGAAATTATGAAACATCCTGTAGAACCCCTGCAGACTTCCTGTAGAAGCTCACAAGTGAGGTTTCCTGATAACAAAACCTTGTGAAACTCTCTGGAAGAGTGTTAGGGACTCCTTAGACTCTCTTTGAACCTCTCCAACCATTTCCAAGCATTCATCTTCCTTGATCCACCCGTGCACAGTAAAGCACAGTTCAAGCATATGCATGTGAAAATCGACACTTAATCAAAAAATACAAAAAGATGCTTTCCTAGGACAAAGGTAGTCTAGAAACATGTATTTTATCTTCATAGAAGTAATGACATCTCTTTTAGTAGTTTACATTCTCATTTTTGCATCAGTAGAACTAGCTGGTAGAATTAGGGTTTGCTAGCGTTTGCGTTTCTTTTTGGCTTTCAGTTTCTTTTCACAACTATATTAGCTTCCTTTGAGTTAGCTTTCATCCATCACTTAAAAGCTTCTTCTAAGAACTCATAGAAGTTGGCTAAATCCCCTAGCGAACTTGTGTTGGCTAACCAAATGACAGCTGTGGCAAGAGCTAGTACTTTTGCATACATCACCGTCGCTTCCAAGTTTGTTACGAACAACCGGGTTGATAAAAGTAAAGAAGGGAGTCCCAGGAGTTGCAGCATTATTGCTGCAGTACTGGAGCCCACCATCTTTTTGGTGCCATTGCCGGGGAAGCATCAGAGTATTGGTGATTGTTGCTTTTCTTTTTTTTCCCACTACAATCTTCTGCTAAGTAGTTTATTTCATTTCCATTCTGGAATTTCATTTCCACAAAAGTAGAGTAGACATTTCCTGCTTTCATAGACTAGCATTTCAATTCCGCAATTTCAATTCTGCAAGCATAGATTAGAATTTCAATTCTGCTTTCATAGATTAGCATTTCAATTCCGCATTTCAATTCTACAAAATAGATTAGTCCTTTCCTGCTTTCATTTCAATTCCGCATCTTCCTTTCAGTAAGATAGTTAGTTGTTGTTCAATCTATTCTCGTTTTGCAGGTACAAGAGAAAAAATACAAGAAAAGCAAGAAAAATTCTTTCCATTTCATGCCTCGTAGGAATAGAGATAAAACCGGAAAATTCTTGCCCAACACCGCCACCACATCACTGAGTCAACCTTCTCTTTTCTCTGGTGATAGTGAGCTAGAAGACCCTATAGGTGAACCTCCTGAGATATACGAAGATCCTATAGCAGAAGAAGAGTTAGGAAACATTCCATCTGAAGCCATGGCTGAAAACTGAAATGGTAGAAGAGAAGACGAGAGAATAGAGGGTGTCTTTCCCATCCGAGAGACCAATGGAGACATGAAAATGAAAAACATAAGTCCCTCTGCGCTACCTCATTTCCATGGTCTGACCACTGAGGACCCTGATACCTTCCTGTTTGAGTTTGCTATCCTTTCTCGAAATTATGACTATGCTGAGGATGAGCAAAAGCTGAAACTCTTTCCCTCTACCCTCAAGGATGCAGCATTACGCTAGTTCATGGGGTTACCTGGAAACAGTATCACTACTTGGGCTCAAATGCAACAAGCTTTCAACACCAAGTACAGAGACTACTGTAGGTCCAAGGAAACAAAGGGGGAAATCTTTCGGATGACCATGGACAGTGATGAATCTTTGGAAGACTATGAGGAAAGGTTCCAACTCAGTTATAAATGGGCCAGGTGCACACTTTACCCAGAATCTCTGAAGTTGATTCTGCTCCGAGGAGCCCCTGAAGACCTTCTAGACACCCTTAACCTACTGGTTGGAGCAGATATCTACCAACTTCCTTATGAGGACATAAAGAACGTGTTTAGAAACCATTCTAGGGTGGCCCGAAAGAGAGGTAGGGGGAATCATCTCTCAGCTAGCACCTCTTTCTCCAAGCACGAGTTTGCTAACCAGATGGAAGACCTTAAGAGTGAAATGAAACAAACCATTGCCATGCAACTTGATACCTTCCGAATTCAGCAGAAGAAAGAAGAATCTAAGAGGGCTTTGGCCATTTTTTGTCCTAAATGCACAAGGAAGCACCCCAAGAATGAGTGCCCATTACACTCAGTAGAGGTATGTTTCATGTGTGAGGAATACCATCCCACCAACCAATGCCCTACCTTGCCTAGATTTAAAGCCATGTACCTAGGGAATGAGGTGGCTACTGAACCTCTCTACTTCCTCAACCAAAGGAGGCCTCGTGGACCTAGACCTTATCAGCAGGGAATGCAAGGGTCATCCCAAGCTTATTACCACCCCAACCAACCTGCTCATATGCCTTCTTGGGGTCCCCCTGCTCATCCTCCCTAGTCCGCACCTCCTCCATGGTCTTATCCATCTCCATACCAAACTCAACCTCCTTCTCACTCATTTCACTCTCACGCCCAGCCGCAACCTCAGTGGAATGTACCTCAACCGGGGTGGAGGCCCCAATACAACACTCCTCCCGCCATTTTTCCTCCACCACCAACTCAACCTCAACCATTACCTCCTGCTCCTCCAAGACAACCCTAGATGCCTGCTCAACCGAACTCGAACCCCAACAACAGACAACCCCAGCAGGTATATACTGGGGAGACAACATGCCCTACCTATGTTGTGGAGATCCAAGAGATCAACCTGGGATCTAGGAAAGTCCTTCCAGAACACCAACCTCCTCCCTTAGAAGAGGAGGAAGAGAGACAAGAAAGTGAACCCCAAGCCATTCCACCCTTTCCTGAGCGACTCACAGTGACCACACAACCCAACCCAGAGGAGGACGAGCTTCTGGGAGAACTCAAGCAGTTGTGTGTGAAAATTCCACTTCTCCAAGCCATCAAAGATGTACCAATATACAACAAATTGATTAAAGAGAAGTGTTTTAGGCACCCAAGTAGGCGAAAGAAAGATTCCTTGACCATCAATGTCATAGGACAACTATCCGATCTCATGTTGGGGCAAATAATCTGTCCGAAGTATTTGGACCCTGGGAGCCCTGTAGTTGATGTCCACATCAATGACACCATTATACCCCACACTCTGATTGATCTAGGGGCTGCCATTAATGTGATGACCAGGGACACCATGCTTAAGCTCAATCTTTAGAGTTCCCTAAGGAAGACCTCGACAGTGCTACAATTGGCAGACCGCTCCACCGTGACTCCCGAAGGGATTGTGGAGGATGTCTTGGTCTCTGTTGACTCCTGGGAATACCCTACGGACTTTTTGGTCCTCCAGCCTAAGGCAAAACTCATAGGTTATCCCCTCATTTTGGGAAGGCCTTGGCTGGCCACTGCAGATGCTTACATCAGCTACCGAGCTAGAATCATGACCATAAAAAATGGGCCTATGTCCAAACAGCTGGTCCTATACCCTCCTGCCCAACCTCTGCTAGAACATGACTTACCCTTCTGGTTGGAAGAAGAAGAAGAGGATGAGGTCTACTCTGCACCATTATGCACAGTGGAAGCCAGAAAGGGAGGTCCTCCAACTAAGGATGATTTGATTGAAAACTTAATCCAAAATCCTCCCCCTAGTGAGCTATCCTTGGAAGAATTGGTGGAAGACACCCAGGCCAATGCTTTAGTGGGCTTAGGTGCCACTAATCCGGCCACCCCCAAAGTTAAAAATGTGGAGTTTGGCCCTAAGAAGACTTTGAAGATAAGCTCCTCTCTCTCTCCCTCTCAGGAAGAGGAGCTATGTAGCCTCTTGACCCGCCATTTGGAGGCCTTTGCTTGGAGCTAAAAGGAAATGAAGGGAATCCATCCCTCAGTCTGTACTCATCATATCTACATCAAGGAGGACTGTAAACCAGTTAGGCAACCTCAGAGAAGGATGAATCCAGCCCTCAAAGACATTGTTAAAGAAGAAGTGCATTTTTTTTTGGATGCGGGATTCATCTACCCCATCTCAAATAGCGAATGGGTTTCCCCTCTAGTGTTGGCACCCAAGAAAAATGGGAAATGGAGAATCTGTGTGGGCTAAAGAGAATTGAACAAAGCCACCAAGAAAGACCACTTCCCTTTACCTTTCATAGATCAAGTGTTGGATGGTCTGACAGGGAAGAGGTTTTTCTCTTTCCTAGATGGGTTCAGCGGGTATAACCAGATGCAAATCAACCTAGAGGACTAAGATAAGACCACTTTCACTTGTCCATGGGGTACCTTTGCCTACCATGTCCTTCCCTTTGGGCTATGTAATGCCCCTGCCACTTTCCAGAGGGCTGTATTAAGCATCTTTGCCGAGTTGGTCCATGATTTGGTAGAAATCTATATGGATGACTTTACTCCTTACGGGTCTAGCTTCCAAGAAGCCTTGTCCAACCTGGGAAAAGTTTTGAGCAAGTGCATTGAGATGAACCTATCCTTCAATCCTGAGAAATGTGAGTTCCTGATGACTAAAGGGACCGTGTTAGGCCATACCATTTCTCGCCAAGGGTTACAGGTGGATCCCAACAAAGTTTCTATCATCAAAAGGGTCCCCCCTCCTCAGAAGGTGAGAGATGTCCAAAGCTTCCTAGGCTTAGCTAGATATTACCGCAGATTCATTAAAGACTTTAGTAAGCTAGCCTTGCCTTTGTTTGGCCTCTTAGCAAAATATGTTGAGTTTAAATGGTCGGATGACTGCCAGAAGGCTTTGAATGAGTTGAAGGATAAGTTGGTGTCTGCTCCAATTATGAGAGGCCCAAACTGGGCCCTACCTTTCCACATCCACACTGATGCCTTGAACAAAGCCATAGGGGCAGCCTTAGGACAAATTGAAGAAAAACTCCCATATGCTATATACTTTGTCAGTAAAAAGTTATCCAAGGCAGAAATGAATTATAGGGTATCTGAGAAAGAGTTCCTGGCTGTGGTTCATGCCCTGAACAAGTTCCGTCACTTTATCACTGGCTATTAAACATTTTTACATACTGACCATGCTGCAATCCGATATTTAATGAATAAGCCTGATGTGAATGCTCATATTATTAGATGGTTACTTTTGTTGCAGCAGTTTGATTTGACCATCGTTGACAAACCAGGTAAAGAAAATGTTGTTGCTGACTTTTTGAATTTGACTGCAGGTGAAGAAGAGACAGTGGATGACCAGATGCCAGATGAGCATCTGTTTGCTATCTCAGTACTCTCCCCGTGGTTTGCTGACATAGCCAACTATCTGGTCTCCGCATAGTTCCCTCCACACTTATCCTCCAAGGAGAAAAGCAGAATCATGAGGAAAAGTGCCTCATTCACTTGGATCGGGGGTAACTTGTTCAAACTTGGCCCTGATCAGATCTTAAGGCATTGTGTAAGGGAGGAGGAAGCCTTTGACATCCTCCTAACTTGTCACAATGGGCCTTGTGGAGGAAATTTTACAGCCAAGAGGACTGCCTTCAAGATTCTACAGGCGGGCTACTATTGGCCCACTCTCCATGAAGATGTCAGAAGATATATCATCCAATGTGACCGATGCCAAAGGATGGGGAAACCAACCCCAAGGGATGAAATGCGTCTCCAACCTCAGGTGACTCTTGAGCCATTTGAGAAGTGGGGTATGGATTTTGTGGGCCCTATCAACCCTCCTTCAAGGCAAAAGTCTTACATCATGGTGTGCATAGATTATCTGACAAAGTGGGCAGAGACCAAAGCAATCAAAGCAGCAATAGAAGAAAAGGTGGCCGAGTTTTTAAGAGAAAACATTTTCTACAAATTTGGCTACCCAAGAGAGTTAGTCATCGATCAAGGAAGCCAATTCACCTCCAATTTGATTGGAGACCTGCTCACTCATCACAAAATCAAGCATAGGACTTCCACCCCATATCATCCTCAAGCGAATGGGCAAGTGGAAGTCACCAACAGAGCATTAGAGGGGATCTTGACCAAGGTGGTGAGCAGTAGTAGAAGTGATTGGGCAGATCACCTAGTTGAGGCCACTTGGGCCTACAACACCACTTGGAAGACCACAACCAGCTTCACAACCTATGAACTGGTCTATGGGAAGAAAGATTTGCTGTCAATCAAGTTTGAATACAACACATTGAGTATGGCAGCTCAGCTGGACCTAGATCTCAGCCATGCTCAACATGAAAGGTTAATGCAACTAAATGGGTTGGATGAACTTCAAATGTAGGCCCTCCTCCACTCAGAAGTGACTCAACTTCAGAGGAAGGTGTGGCATGACCGCCACCTCAATGACAAACAATTCCAGCCAGGAGATTGGGCGCTGCTATATGATTCCATACATAAGGATTTCAAAGGAAAGCTGAGAACGAGGTGGATAGGACCATATGTAGTCGAAAGGTGTAATGACAATGGTTCTGTCCTTATCCAGACTACTGATGAAGAAGCCATTCCCATGCTCGTCAATGGGCATCGACTAAAGATCTACAGGAAACCTCTTTCGAGGCAAGAGTTCATCAAAACCATGGAAAAATCAGTGATGGTCATAGAGAAGGGTTCTGCCTTTGTTTTGGGCACACACTGAGCATAATTTCATATTCAAAAAAAAAAATGCAAGATCCTTGGGTGAAAACCTTTCCGAGGCACCCAAGGCAAGTGGTAGGAGTGAAAACCTCATTGAGGCGCTCCTGCTGTCTCGCTCTAAAAAAAAAAACAAAAGAGGAGAATGGGAATAAAAAGATCCTTGGGTGAAAACCTTTTTAACGCGCCCAAGGCAGGTGGTAGGGGTGAAAACCTCATTGAGGCACCCCTGCTGCCTCTCAAAAAAAAAAAAAAAAAAAGAAGAAAAAAAAGAAAAGAGAAACAAGAAGAAAAAATACGCTGATCTCTGAAAGTGTTGCAGGTTGCAGGTATATAGCGCACCAAAGGAGGACTGTCAACTCAAAGACAAGGGTCCTTATTAGGCTACCAGACAGCCTCTCATGCACACCCACCATGAACACTCATTTTTACAAAGTTTGGGCACAATCAGATCATGGTTCGGCCTTCTATAGGAAGCTACAAGACTTTCTACAGGAAGTTCTATATTTCTACTGGAAACTTTCTTTAGAACTTTTGGACGAGCCAGAATCGACTCCAAGGAAGGATTTGGAGCCTTAAGTCAACTGAGGAGGCATGCAACCACCCTTTTCTGCCATCCTCCACTCGCTCCACCTCTTTTCACCACCGCCACTCCAATCTGAGCAAGCATACCTGCACATGCAACCAGAACTATGTTTTTCAAATAAGGAAAATTGTGTTTTTTTCAATCTCAGAAATAAGGTATTTTGAGGCTCGAGCTCTCACCTATTTAGGCGACCTCAAGACCTTTCACCTGTGCAACGTGACTCAAATTATGTCAGCATGCACCCCAAGAGGAGAAACGGCTACAGAATGTCCTATAGGAATCTTGTAGCAGCTGATCCAGCTGGAGTACCTGCCACGAAGACACCAACAGCTCACAGAACCGGTGCATGCCATGTTCGCCACCAGAGGAACGGGTCTCCAAGACTCACAGCCAGCAGCAGCCAATGCAGGGAAGCTCCAGCACTTGACCACGAAGCAGCAGCACGCAGATCCGACATCCCTCATCTTGAAACCTGAAAGAACCACATCCATGACCTTACAATTAAGTAACTAACCTTATTTCATCCAATTGCATAAGCTATACTGTGAATATGCACAACTATGAAAATGGGCAGATTGAACAAGGCTGGTTGCCACTTAACTGGCCACAACAGCCAGTCAAGTGGCCTCGTACGATCCGAAGTAGATCGATTATGCTGAAAGGGTGGATAATTGGCACGTGGGAAGTGTCCAGTCGGGAAGAAGTGGAGGTATGACAAGATTGGCGGCGGTAAATACAACGGAGAGAATTCAGCGGTCAGGGGCACGCTGGGGTATGATTGCAGTGACATCGCCCAATGGATCATCAGGGACAGCTCACACCCGCGCCATGAATTCTGCAGCAATTCTAAATCGGCTGGTTGATACTTATGATGCACTGCAGTCATTTATGAAACAACCATTTTCCAGCCGAATGTGCATCCTCTTCCTCTGCAAGTGGTTAACCCGAAGTTTTCGACTGGTTCAAACGTCCTGTTTCCGCTCAGACTGGTCCTGCGCTACCGTAACCTCCTCCGGAAGCCAAGAAAAACTTCTACAGGAAGCTGCACTACAAGAAATAGGGCATCCGAAGCAATGCAGACTGTTCACGTCGAGGGTGGAAAATTTTGGTGAGGTAGGCAGAATTTAACCTCCCCATGCAAAGAAATTTTTTTCAAAGGTGGTGCAATCGACGTAGTAAAGGGGTAGAGAAATTTAAGTGCAATTCTGTCTGGTTTTATATATATGTCGCTGCCGAAATCGTCGTAGTAATCTGCATGAGCAACTTTCTCCATGCATGAATGAAAACTCCTTCCTGTAGAGAGTGATACCTTGCCAAAACACTGTCAAAATTGTAAATTTTATGCGGCTGTGTGTATAACGGAGACATAGCTCTGCACTCTGAGTAAAAATTCTCGAAATCCTCCTTCTGTACATGTGAGTAGGAAAATTCAGTAGGGTAATCGACCAAAGGTATCTTTTTTTTTACGCTCTGAGGAGAGAATCCACCCATAATTCCTAGTCTGTGAGAGCAAACATAGAGTTTTACCATGGCGGGTGGGTTCATTCGAAAAGAACCTTCAGACTCAAAGAAATTACGGGAAACCCCTGAGGTGGTAGACCTGTTTTCCCGTGCACAATGGATGTCATTTTCTGACAAGCTCCAAGGGCACGACGATGAAATTACGGAAGAATTCCTTCGATCCCTAAAGCCAAAGTCAAAAACATTGGTCGTCGTCAATTTCAGAGGACTAACCCTCAGACTCACCCCACAGCTCATCAGCAGGGTGACTGATCTTCCAATGGGAATGCCTTGGGATAAGGAGGAGAGGAAGCTGGGTAAGAAAGCTAAGGAAGAATTCTTCTGGCCAGAAGAACAATTCTCAGAAGATAAAAGCGGAGTTCGGAGGACTAGCCTACAACCGTTCTGGAGTGAAGTCAGCCTCTAAATTGTGAAGTATATCACGTGCGAGGGGTGATTTAGCATCATATATGGTTATCATTTTCGGCTGCTCACAGAACTCAGACACCACATGGACCTCCCCTTAGAACAAAAATTGAGCATTCCATATTTGCTCTTGCAGTCCATGACTGAATGTGCCACCAAACTCAGAGAGGGGACACCAGACCAGCTAGCTCATCATGGGCTTATTAAGCTCCTTGTGGAATATGCACTCCACACTTTCACTGCCCCTCTCTCCTATGAAATTTTTCGGAATATGTCAAGGGATGATGACATCCGAGTCTTAGCCGAGGAGCTCACTTCTTCTAGTAGTGAAGAGAAGGAGCCTACTCGGGCCGAGAAGAAAGTTAAAAGACAAGGCACCCCTGGAAAAACACTAAAGAAGGAGCAAATAGGAACACCAGCAACAAAGCAAGCTGCCAAAACAGGGGATGATGGGATTGCCCCAACACCCAGGGAAAAACGACTACAGAGCAGGGCAGAATGGACTGAGAAAGTCCAGGACAGTAAGGGCACCCCTAAGGCTACCTCAGCCAAATTGAAAGAAAAAGTCCCCTCGGCCAAGCAGGCTAAAACAGTGCCCTCGATTCCTACAGGAAAGTAGCAGAGTAATTCTATAGGAAAGCAGCAGAGAATTCCTACAAGAAAGCAGCAGAGTCTTTCTACAGGAAAGTTGAAAACGGCTTCTACAGGAAGCCAGAAAGAAACCGCTACAGGACTTTCTACAGGAATTCTGAAAGGAGGACAACAGAAGGAGAAGTCAGCCGAAATCCTAGCTAGGGAGGCAGCAGCTGTGCTGGCCACCCTAAGTACCTCTCCCAAGCCAAAAGAAAAATGAAAAAGGGAGACTCCTCTGTATTTCAAAGCGAGAAGGAGTGTAAGAATTAAGACTGGCAGACCTCGGCCTCCATCAAAAGAACCAATCACTATCGTGGATACCCCTACCACACCAAGGGATAAATCCCCCTCCAAAGAATCCATTACTTATGAACGGGAGAGCCCAAAAACATCTTCATGGAGGGACAAAATGGAAAAATTAAGCTCAGAAGCCTCTCTACAGAATGTTGAGGCTATTCTACAAGAAACTTGGGCAAAGCTGAAAGAAACAGAGCAGATGGAGGTGAAGGCAGCCAAGTCACCACAAGAGGAGGAGGGAGCAGCCAAGTCACCACCAAAGGAGGAGAAAACCGATGTTATCATGGAACCAAGCCCCTAGCCCAACTTGGGCTCTTATTATAACTTTTTGGAGGCAGGCAGAATTATTCCCCAAAAGTTTACAGTGCCACTGTTTTTAGCACTAGAGGAAGAACGGGGATGAACCCACACGTGGATGAGGATAGCTAAATCTAAGCGAGTAACAGATATTGGGCCTCTAGAGAAAAGGCTCAAGGAAGCACAAAGGGAGTTGGCAAGAGTGAGGCATGTGGAAAGCTCTGAGTAAGCCAAGTTGAGAGAAGAGAATGAGCTGCTCAGACAGCAGCTCCAACTGCAGGGACAGAGGAAAGAAAAGGACATGGCAGCCAAGGATCCCTCAGTAGAGCCTCAAGGAAAAGAAGAGATGCAAGCTGATCTTGAGGAGTTCAACCAGTAGTTACAAGAAAGGGGACTGCAGGCAGATATGGAGATACAATCCCTAAAGCAGCAGGTGAAAGAAAAGGAGGCACAATTGGCCTGCATGACCAGTTGGGCAATGGAAGCACTGCAATGTAGGCAGTCAGCCAAATCTTATGGCCTGTACCAAAGGGACCAGTGATTGTAGTTCCAAATCAATACATTGGCACAGAGGGGTATCTCTCACATCTAAAACCCCCAGCAATTCACAGATTTATGTAGCACTAGTTCATCGGAAGATAAGGCCAAGCTTTTAGAGTTTTACCTCCATAATTTGGCTCTTCCAAACATCACTTCGTGGCACCCCAACACAACATTAGGGGACATGCAGCTGATGGCAATGACCTCATGGTTAAACCACGAAGAGAAGAGAGTACCTGAGGTCAGGAATGTCATGGACCGGGAGTTACATGAAACACTGTTGATTAGAGCAGAGCCAGGGGACCCCACAGCACTGATACCCGCTCACCAGCACCTAGCAACCAACTCTCGGGGTTTATTAGAGTACATGGATCGTCAGGCCCAGGCCATAGAACACTTTGAGGATATGGAGAGGTTACTAGGGGATAATTGTGTTCATTCTTGCACCCGTAGGTGGAACACATTGTCCCACAACCTCAAAATTCGAGAATATCACACTCCAACTCGGATGAGGGAGGCTTTGGCATGGGTACCTCTCTATAAGAAGTCTATGCAGAACCTCCAAGCCAATTGGATAGGCCTCAAGCTAATTCGACCCTTTCTTTTGGGAATGTTAGAGGGAGGCACATAAGAGGAGGAGCATAAGCAGTGGGAAGAAGTGGAGAGGATGGCCGGATTCCATGAAAGTGTGGAGGACACTATTTTAGAAGCCTGGGATGTGAGAGTGGCCATCAAAGCAATGAAAGATGAGGAGATGGACTAGTTGCTCAGAGGATGAGCAACCCTTTTATCGGGGGGTGATGATGAGCCCCAAAATTGGTAACTTGTTGGGCTCATTTGGCCTAATTTTCCTTGTTCAATCCTTGTTCAAATCCATCATTTTCTATAGTTTATGTATTTTTTTTAGTATGTTTATGTCTTTGGTACGAATAAGGGAAGTCACTTTTCCTAGGTGGTTAACACGTGTCTATTTCAGGTTTTTGACATATATTGGAGCAAAGTCAAAGCAATCATGAGCTATAAGGCAGCCAAGCCTGAGGTGAGGACTTGAAGGGGGGGTGCCTATGGCATTCAATGACCCTTCCTTGGGATCTTCACTTCCAACTCCGAGCTCCAAAGACCACCAAACCGAATCTAGAAGGCAACCAAGTAGCATTTAGAAAGGGACTGTTTAACTCACAGTTTGACAACCGAGTTCCACAAATTGAGGTGGCCAGCTAGGTCCCTCATGATCTATAAATTTTGAGGCCTCAGCCTTCGTAAAAATACTTTTGAAACTATTGTGTACTTTGCACCTCAGTGCTGCAGCTCTATTTTGTTCCTTTGTAGCCATTTTTGGCATGAATGTTATGATTATTTTTGGATAATGAGAAGCAGTTTGGTTTCCTATCAAATCTGAGTTTTTCATAGGAGTTGAAGCTCTCAGGGTTGGGCCCAACCTGAGAGCCTAGGGCCTCCTTTCTATATTGTTACTTTTCCTTTACGTATCATTGTTTTCCTTTATGCATTTGAACATATTTCTGTTAAGTAGATTTCGTTATGTTGCTGGAATAGATCACTGTTTATGAATGACATTGGTTTAGGAGATTTGGTAGGATAATAACAACAAAACCTCCAAGAAAAGGGACAACCACACTCCTGGTTTCACCCCATCCTTATTGAATTTGGGGCTGGAATTGAGGAAACAGTGCTGCCTCAGAAAAACACTAGTTTGCTTGTTTATGCAATCTTTAGTGTGCTTGTTTTACTATCAAAGATTAGTCATGGGTTTAGACATCTGAAATGTTTCTTTGCATAGATGGTGTACGAGGTTTTCTTCCCAAATAAAGTTGTTGCTCATTTATGTTGTTGATGGTTAGACTAGACTAGTTTAGGATTTGATCATTTGCAAGCCTTTGTTGATTCGATCAAGGTACACCGTGCAGAGCATCTTCTTCATTCATTCATCCACCAAAAGTATCATCTGAGCCACTTGTTTTGTCTCTTAGCTAAGTTTCTCATTCCCCATCTATCCTTTTTAACCACGAAACCTTACCTCCTTACCCATCATTGCCTCAGCCTTCTTCAAGCCAAGTCAGTCTTCTACATCTCTTCACCGATCCACCCACCAGTCCTTAGGCCATTTTTAGACCCCTATCCTACCTCCATATCCATCCATGCACCTTCCCTCACTCATCCATCCCCTAAAAACCGATTTCCAAACATCCTATAGAAATTCTGAAACATCTAGTAGAAAATTCTGGAACATCCTGTAGAACCCCTGCAGACTTCCTGTAGAAGCTCACAAGTGAGGTTTCCTGATAACCAAACCTTGTGAAACTCTCTGGAAGAGTGTTAGGGACTCCTTAGACCCTCTCTGAACCTCTCCAACCATTTCCAAGCATTCCTCTTCCTTGATCCACCCCTGCACAGTAAAGCACAGTTCAAGCATATGCATGTGAAAATCGACACTTAATAAAAAAATACAAAAAGATGCTTTCTTAGGACAAAGGTATTCTAGACACATGTATTTTATCTTCATAGAAGTAATGACATATCTTTCAGTAGTTTGCATTCTCATTTTTTCATCAGTAGGACTAGCTGGTAGAATTAGGGTTTGCTAGGGTTTGCGTTTCGTTTTGGCTTTCAGTTTCTTTTCGCAACTAGATTAGCTTCCTCTGAGTTAGCTTTCATCCATCACTTAAAAGCTTCTTCTAAGAACTCATAAAAGTTGGCTAAAGCCCCTAGCGGACTTGTGCCGATTGACCAAGTGACAGCTGCGGCAAGAGCTAGTACTTGTGCATATAGCACCATCGCTTCCAAGTTTGTTACGAACAACCGGGTTGATAAAAGTAAAGAAGGGAGTCCCAGGAGTTGCAGCATTATTGCTGCAATACTGGAGCCCACCATCTCCTTTAGTAATTGTTCCTAAAAAGAATGGTAAATGGAGGGCGTGCATTGATTACCGAGAATTGAATAAAGCAACCCTTAAAGATCATTTTCCTTTTCCCTTTATAGATCAAGTGTTAGATACATTAGTAGGTAAGAAGAATTTCTCATTCTTGGATGGTTTAAGTGGTTATAATCAAATTTAGGTAGCACCTGAGGATCAGGATAAAACCACATTTACTTGTCCATGGGGAACTTTTGCCTACCGAGTACTTCCTTTTGGGTTGTGTAATGCACCTGCAACATTACAAAGAGCAGTAGTAGGAATTTTTTCTGATCTAATACATGATTTTGTAGAGGTATATATGGATGATTTTATAGTTTATGGAAACACATTTGAAGAAGAATTGGAAAATTTGGAAAAGGTTCTTAAAATATGTAAAGAAACAAACCTTTCACTAAGCCATGAAAAATGTTTTATGATCTTTAGAGAAGGTATTGTTTTAGGACATCACATTTCAAGAGATGGGATTAAAGTTGACAAATCTAGAGTTGAAGTCATCTCTAAGTTATCAATTCCAAATTGCCAAAAAGATGTTAGAAGTTTTCTAGGATTTATAGGATACTTTAGAATGTTTATAGAAAACTTCACTAAAATAGCATCTCCAATCTTCAAATTGCTTACAAAATATTGTTAATTTAATTGGAATCTTGATTTCCAACTAGCATTTGAAACCTTGAAAGCAAAAATTTCTGAAGCACCTATTTTAAGAGGTACAAATTGGAAAATTCATTTCCATATTTCCACAGATGCTTCAGATACAGCTCTGGGAGTTGTATTGGGACAAAATTATTTGATTCCTTCTGCCATTTACTATACAAGTAAGAATTTGACTCTCACTGAGTTGAATTATACTGTGACTGAAAAGGAATTTTTAGCCATTGTTCATGCAATTAATAAGTTCATACACTATATAATAGGCTATGAAACCTTTGTTCATACAGATCACTCTGCAATTAGATATTTGATGAATAAACCTATTACTAATGGTAGAGTTACAAGATGGTTTTTTCTTTTGCAAGAATTCAAAATTACTGTGCTAGATAGACTTGGAAAAAAAAAACACAGTTGCTGATTTCTTGTCCAAGATTCAGAATTTCAAAAAAGACTCTCCGGTTGAAGATATGTTTCCTGATGAATATCTTTTTGCAGTAACTACTCAAAGTCCTTGGTTTTCAGATGTTGCTAATTATTTTTTTATAGGGAAGTTACCTTCACATTTGTTTCCTAGAGAGAAAAGAAAGATTATTCAAGAAAGTGAAAGATATTCATAGATCATTAATGAATTTTATAAAACAGGGCTAGATCTTATGCTCAGAAGGTGTGTCAGAGAAGATGAAATGCCTGATATTGTCAAAGCATGTCATGATGAGCTATGTGGTGGAAACTTTGTTGTCAAGAGGACAACCTATAAAATTCTTTGTTTAGGATATTATTGGTCATCCATCTTCAAATATGCTAAAGAATATGTGAGGAGGTGTGACAGCTGCCAAAGGGTAGGGAAACCTACTCCCTCAAATGAAATGCCATTACAAAATCAGGTACTTATTGAACCCTTTGAAAAGTGGGCTTTAGACTTTATTGGACCAATTAATCCTCCATCTAAGTAGAAAAGTATATATTGGTATGCACTAATTATGTCACCAAATGGGTAGAAGCCAAAGCATTACCTTTTGCTAATGAAAAACCTGTAGTTAATTTTCTTTTTGAGGATATCTTCACTTGTTTTGTTGTCCCAAGAGAAATTGTGATAGATCAGGGATCTTAATTCACATCCAATATGGCGGAAAGGTGAGTGGAGGAGTACAAGATCAAGCATAGGAAATCTACTCCCTATCATCCGTAATAAAATGGTCAAGTGGAGTCTATAAAATAAAGTGATTGAAGGAATCCTCACCAAGACTACGCATCTACATAGAAGAGATTGGGTAGAAAGGCTTCCTGGAGCCTTATGGGCCTATAGAACTACATGGAGGAACACAACAGGACATACACCCTATCAACTTGTTTATGGGAAACAAGTCCGATTCCCTATAGAGTTCCAAATCAAAACTTTCAAGATGGAAATCTAGTTGGGATTGGATTTATCAGAAGCTCAAAAGCACAGACTGGAGAAATTAAATGAACTTGATGAAATCAGGCAAGAAGCAGTTCAAAGGACTAGTATAGTCCAACAACGGAGAGCTAAATGGCATGATAAATAAATCAAGGACAAGAGATTTCAAGAGGGAGATTTGGCACTTTTATTTGATTCAAAGTTTAAAAATTTTCAAGGGACGTTTCAAACTCATTGGCTTGGGCCATATGAGATTGAAAAAATCTTTAGTAATGGATCAATGAGGATAAAATAAAATAGATGAAAGTCAAACTCCTCTTCTTATGAATGGTCATAGATTGAAAATATATCAAAAACCAATTTCAAAGGAGGGGCTCATTAAGATCTTCCAAGACAATTCTAAAATGAAGTTAGTGACAAAGAATCCTCCTTCTCCACCAACTTAGTCTTTATTTTTCCTATCTAAAAAAAATAAAAAATAATCTCTCTCTCTCTCTCTCTCTCTCTCTCTCTCTCTCTCTCTATATATATATATATATATATATATATATATAATATAATAAAAAATAAATTGTATAAGGTTGAATACCAATCATTGATTGGCATGCTTATACAAAAAATATAGGGTGAAAATCAGAAGTTTCTAACACCCTATATTTTCCATTTCCTTTCTGTAAAAAGTGGTGAAAAAAAGCCACAGTCACTCTGCATCCTGCAAAATTCATTATCTCATCTCACTTTACTTTGTTTTTCTTTTACAGTTTGACTTCATTCCATTGCCATATTTCACCAATAAACTTTTCCTCTTCCAGTATTTGTTTCATCTCCATTTTCATTTATCATCTTGTCTTATTTTCACTTACATAGCCATTTCCATTTCATTCATTCATAAGCCATATTTCACTCTCTGTTTCATGTTCTGTAGTTGTTTCACGTTCTGCAGCTGATTCCGTTCTGCAGTTGATTTTGTTTTGCAGCTAATCTGATTCTGCAGCAACAATTTGTTTATTAGTTCAGGCACAAGTGTCCAGTTCATAATAAAATCTTGTATGCAGGTAATTGAAAAAAAATCAACTTTGAAGACCAATCATGCCTAAAGTACCTATGGAACAAACAATAAAATATTAGCAAGCAGAAGGTAAAGGTTCCAAAGGTAAAAGCAAAAATTTATTTCAAAAAGCAATTTGAAAACATAAGCCTGTATAATATGTATGATCACATCTGTCCTTAATTAACCATCATGTGATTTGACCACCACGATGTCTCTGCCATATCTTCTACCTTCAATGACAAGCAGTCCAATGATTCCTTCATAATTGAACTCTACTTCAAACTCCATAACTTGTACTTAAAAGGTCCTCCACAACTACACCTGTTAATGGTCAGAATAACGACGTGACCTACCTATCTACGACTCTCCAAACCCTAACTATTTATTTATTACATACAAACTCTTAAGTTTTTCTCTCATATTTACGCATCCCTTTCATGTATACAATCATTCTATTTCCATATCCACAGTCATTCTGTTTCTATATACCCAGTCATCCTATTTCTGTATCCATAGTCGTTCTATTTCCATATACCTAGTCACTCCATTTCCATATACGCAATCATTCCATTTCTTACACAGTGAGAGTAGTTTTGAAGGGTAACCAAGAACAGAGGAAATGGGGCTTATTCTCAGAACTGAGCCCGTAGGGGTAAAATATATGGAGGGGTATCTGCAGCTTAAGCGGATGTTGCAGAAGGTCGGATGGTTATGTTTTATTGAAAAATTTGATGGCTACCACAAGGAAATCACTAAATATTTTGCAAGGTCATTTGATAGTATGAAAGTGGAAGTAGGGGATATCAAATTTGCAGTTACAGAATCGTTCATAGCAGAAGCAACATAACTCCTGAGACTAGGAGAAAGATGGTTTAAAAACAAAGAATTTCATGATGAATCTTGGAAGGTGATCTTTAAAAACCCAGGTATGGATGTTACAGTATTTAGAAAGGGGATTCCAATTTCAACACTCATGAAAAAATGGAGTAACATGTTATTAATATTGCAAAAATTCATTACATGTGAAGGAAGGTTTGGGTCTATTTATGTTTATCATATACACTTTTTAATGAATTTTCTAGAGAATGGAACCATCAATCTTCCCTTTTTCCTTCTGAATAGTCTAAGAAGAATGGCAACAAATTTCCAAAAGAAAATCAAATCAATAGAAACAACTCTATATCATCGTGGATTAGTGAAGATTCTAGTTGAATGCCACTTGAGAAATATAGGGGATACATAGAAAGACTTTTTGGTAAGGAATTTCTTCGAGGATGCTCCAGATTTATCTGAGGGAAGTCATGTCAAAAGAAGTAGAAGGAGAAATATTAGTATTAAAAGCTCCTCACAAAAAGATGATGCAGAGATAGCTCTTACACTAGAGGTTAGAGAGCAGACTAAAAAAAACAAAAAGAATGAAAGAAAGGGTTGAAGAAATCAATAAGGACATTCCTGAACCTTCATCACCATAAGAAGATGAACAACTTCTCTCTGAAAGAATAACCAAGATTAAGGAGCAAATCAAGAAAAATAAGGAGAAAGGAAAGAGGAAAAAGGACACAAAAGAAGAAACCATAAGCTTCCAAAACTTGAGGAGGATCTCTAGACTCCGAGGTAAGGTGAAGAGGGTGAAATAAAAAGAAGCTTAGTTTATAAACATCGAGGAAGAAACTCCAGTTTAGTCCCCTGACAGTATTCCATCTGAACAAAGTCCACATAACTCTCCTCCACAAAATTTTGAAGGTAGCCCAAGTAGAGCTTCCCTGGCATAGATCCAATACAACAATAGATCTATGACTACATAGAGTCATTAGAGAAAAAGAATACCTCGATAGATACATGAACTTCAGCTAATCCAGAGAAGCATGTCACCCCACAAGAAACTCTAACTAGCTCTCTCAAACAAGAGATCTTTGAGCTATAAATTCTGAACAAACACATCCAAAGAGAAAATGGAACCTTGAGGGAACAAAATAAGCTGGATAGAGCTATTCATGACAACACAATGCTACACTTGGGATTATTGTACAAGAAGAACATGAAGCTGAAAAGGAAAAATAAGAAGCTGAGTAGAACACTTATTAACCTCAAATACAGGCTTCTTATGAGGAAGCCAAGGATGGCAGTCAGTGCAAAGAAAAGCAAGAAGAGGAAGCTGGATGTGTTGGCAAAAGTGTCAGAACAAATGAAATAGGAGGAAGAAGTTCACAATTTTGATTGCATAGGGACATGCAATGGTTTTGCAGTGAGGGTATGTTGAGCCTCAAAACTGCTCTTTCCCTAGGAACTCTTCTCATCCCTTTTCTTTGTTTTCCATGAAGAAAATGCATTCTTATCATCAATGACTAGTGTATATTACCTTAAGGAGGGCATTTAGTGATTTACATGTTATGCTTTTATGTTCTGCTATTTGAATAAATTTTTGTCTTTTAGCTACGGAACATAGCCTATTCTGCAGTTAATCGGTTGTTCCATAGCTACCTCCATGCTTTAACGGGTTCCAGGTGTCAAAAGGAGAAACTAACTACACGGGAAGCTTGGAAATCATCATGACATGGACCGTGTCCTATTCACCTAGCCCAGGTTGACAAGGAAGATGGTACAAGACTATGGTCAATGGAGAAGTCAAACGTAGAGACCGAAGGCAACAGGACTCTGTTTCGTGGATAATCAACACATTTCATAGTGATGGGAAGCATTATCTAAAACAACTTCCTTAACCCATAGACTCCAATAACCATCTGTGCAACCAAATCCAATAGCCACCATATTAGATTTACGTCTCCAGCAGTCGAGGAAGAAAATTCCATGTGCCTGTCTTCTACGTGATTTTCGCTATAGCTTATTTTCCTCCACAAACAGTTGCATGATTTTCTTATAAATACCTGTGTAAAGAACTCAGAAGGAGTTTGAATTTCCTCATATATTAAGCTCAGACTTACTATTTTGTAATTTTGAAAAACTCATTTTCTTGTTTTAATATGAAGATCGCATGTTTTATGGATATATGAAAGAGTTTCTTGGAGATTGATTAAGCATGCATAATCTGATCAGTTGTAGAGGGCCCCTGCAGTAACTAAGGTTTTATTTTATTTTGTTTTATTTTTTCTAGTTAAACTGTAAATTCATCATTTCTTCTCACAGTGTTCATAATCATTTTTGTACTAACCTTGTTTATAATGCAACTTTTATCATTTCTTTACTAATGCAGAATAGCTTCTTTCAGTACAGAATAGCTTCTTTTTGTTCAATTTATTTCTAGTTTTCCTCAGTAGTTAGAAGTTGAAATTCAGTAGTTTAACGTAATTTGTTTCATTCACTGTTTCACTAGTCTTTAAATTTTCAATTAGACTGATCAATATCATTACAATTCATGCCATTTTATGACTAGTTTATCGACTCATGGTGTTAATGAATGTTTCTGAAGAGCCCTTCTAGTTGATAACTCATCTTAAATTAAGTGGTTGAATACTTCATTCATACAATGAGTCTTTTCTGCATTTTTGCATTTATTTTCTCTTAGAATAGTGAAGTACAGAATTCCTCAAAATATCATCACAAGGAGATTTTTCTTCCAAAATTGAGAGGCAAAGTAACTAAGTATTTCATTTAGTTTTGTTTTTGTAATATATTAGACATTAGTTGCAATTTCACTTTTAGTTTTTAGTATTTCATTTATTTTTTTCTGTAATTGATTAGACAATAGTCGTCATTTTACTTTTTAGTTTTTTTTTTTAGTTCACGATTTGGAAATAATGATAAGAATAGAAATAGAAACTATGTTTTCATTTCTTGATTAAACTTTGTTTCCAAATCTTACTTAAGCTCTTTTAATTCTCATTTCTTTAGGTTCTTAACAGTCTTTACAGAAGTTAGATTTAAGATTTTTTTAGTTACATTGTAAATCATTAGGGATTAAAGGACCAAAAATCCCCAAAACAACATAAAACATGAAAACAATGAAGTAAGAAGGGTCATCTAGCACAAACAGTGCACTACACTTCATCAATTTATGATACCTAGATTGATAATTTATGTAGAGCAATTTAAGACACTAAATTGACCAAACAAGCTTCAGTCCTAAAAATGATACACAATATATTACAATTCATTCACTTTTAGCCACATTTTACAAAATTCAAATTCGATGCTCATAGAGGAAATTATGATGATTTTTCCACGGTCACCTATTTGAGATGAAATTCTAGAGCATACAAGAACCTTAACTCTTCAGACCATATTTTCGAAAATATAGTGAACCAAGATATGAAATTTTTATAGGAAGTTCATTAGTATTTCTTCTCCTCGTGGTAAAAATTTCATCTTCTGAAATTTTGTAGAATAAACGTTATATAAAAAATGCTACGATGACCTGTTTAATTCAATGAAACTATAGAATCCAAAGATTTGATAACAAATGTTATGGAACCAACTCACAAAAATATAGTTCAATGACTTAAAAAGTATCCTCTTCGAGGGGGAAACCTTCTCTACATTAAATAAATGAACAATTCTTTGGTGATACAAATGACAAGACCTTCTTTGTATATATAGGAGTCTAAGGGGTCACAATGTAATTATAGCCTACATAACAATAATAATGTAAGGGCATAACAATAACAATAGTGGGATTATATGGTCCACAATGATAACAATATGGGAGCTACATGGGCACAACAATAACAATAAGGGGGCTACACTAAGGGGCTATGCTACTATTATAGGGACCCAAAAAAGGCGTCCTTATTTGGACAAGTTTGTTACTATATTCATTAACGACATCTCGATATATTCTAAGAATGAGGAAGACCATGCTGGGCATTAGAAGAAATGTTGAGATTATTATGAGAGTATCAATTTTATGTTAATATTAGCAAGTACAATTTCTTTTAGACATAGGTACATTATTTGGGACTTGTTGTTTCCAAGGAAGGCATAGTAGTAGATCAAGAAAAGATAAGGGCTATCATGGAGTGGGCAGCTCCTAGGAATGTGAATGAAGTCAAATAATTTATGGGGTTAGCATGTTACTATAGGAGGTTCATCCGAGACTTCTCATGCATTTAACATCCCATTACATATTTTCATAGAAAAGGGAAGAAATTTGAATGTATAGAGGAATGTGCAACCAGTTTTGAGCAATTGAAGCAGTGGCTAATGAATGCTTCAGTTCTTAAGATTGCAGATCCATATAAAGAGTTTGTGGTGTGTACAGATGCCTGCAAGAGAGGACTTGATGGAGTTTCGATGTAGGATGGACATGTGGTATGCAATGAGTCCAAGAAACTAAATGAGAATGAGAAAAAGTATCTAACTCATGATCTTGCGTTGGCAACAATCATCCATGCATTGAAGATGTGGAGACACTATCTTCCTAGTAGGAGGTCTATATTGATGAGTGACCATAGTGGATTCAAGTACCTATTTGACGAACTGAATCTGAATTTCAAAGCTACCTTCAATGAGTTTAAATTTGAGATCAAGTACATTAAGGGTAAGGAGAACAAGGTTGCAGATGCTCTCAGTAGGAGAGTGCATATGAACCATGTGGCATCAATGAGCCCATATTGGACAATTTTGCAAGATCGTATCATATTATTAGGACAACATGATGACAGATACAGGGAGCTTAGGGATAGGTTACAACAATAGGGTACAAGTGATTGGGATTTGTACTATAATCTCACGGAAGATGGCTTGGTGAGTTTCAAGGATAGAATCGATGTATCAGATGACAATGGTCTCAAGAAGCTTATCTTGAGGGAGTTTCATGTCAATCCTTATTCAGAATACCCATAATAGCAGAAGACATTGACAACAGTGACGAAGTTATACTATTGGCTGAATCTGAAGAACGAAGTTGTAGAGTTCATGGCTAGATGTTTGGACTGTTATCATGTGAAAGAAGTTAGCATATAAATGGATTGCTTCAACCTATTTTGATTCCAGAATGGAAATGGGAGTTAATTTCCATGGACTTAGTTACAGGCATTCTGAGGACATCAAGGCAGCATGATTCTATCATTGTTGTGGTTGACAGGTTGAGCAAGGTAGCTCACTTCATTCTAGTGAAGGCTACAAATTCAGTTAGTGAATTGGAAAAAAAAATTGTCAGAGAGATCGTGAGATTGTATTGTGTCCCAAACAATATTATGTCAGACACGGATTGTAAGTTCACTTCCAAGTATTGGAAGGAGTTGTTTGCAGGTTTGCAAATAGAGATGGCATTCAATACAACTTATCATCCATAGACAGATGGATAGTGAGAGAGGGTTAATAGGATTCTTGAGGATATGTTGAGGATGTGTGTGTTGCATCAGCAGAGGAGATGGGAGGAGTGCCTTCCATTGTTCAGGTTTTATTACAAAAATGGTTATCAAGAGTCACTAAGGATGAGTCTATTTGAGGCACTTTATGGGTGCATTTGTAATATTTCCATCAACTGGAGTGACCCAGTGAATATGGTATTGATAGGACCCGACATGATGGTAGACATGGAATAGAAAATGCAAGTTATAAAGAAGAATATAAAGGAAACACAGAACATGATGAAGACTTATGTATACCAGCACAAGGAATTTAAAGAGTTTTCGATTGGGGAGAATGTGTATTTTTGCATCAATCCCAAGAAGAGATCCTTGAGGATTGGATCATGTGCCAAATTGGCACCATGGTATTACGGGCCTTTCACAATCCTTGAGAATATTGAACTAGTGGCCTACAGATTTGCGTTGCCTCTGACAGTGAAAGTCCATGATGTTTTCCTTTTTCATTACTTAAAAGTTATGTAATGGATGTTGATCATTTTATTGATTTGTTTATATTATAGGTGGAACTAGAAGGAGAATTCCAGTTGGAACCTCAGTGCATATTGAGATAGAAACAACTCATGCTACAAAACTAAGCAATTGAGCAAGTTAAAGTGTAGTGGAAGCACTTTGGGCCCAATGAAGCTACATGGGAGATGGCTGATCAAATATAAGTTGTGTATTCTTCATTCTTTATTGTTTGAGGTGAAGTAGTTTTGGTATATATTTGTGTGTGTACATGGATGTAAATATTGCCATGAGTTGAGTTATAAAGCTCCAATAAGTGGTATGGTTGTCATGTTGTCATGTTTTTCATGATGGTTTTTCTTTTGAGCAGGTTGTTCATTATAAAACTCGCAGCAAGTTTAGTTATAAAGCTCCATGAGCAGTATGTTATGCTTTTTAGTGGTTTTTTTGGTTATAGTTCTCATAGAACACTGAGGATGGTGTTCCCCTAAGGGGGATGGGTCTGTAATAGCCCCAGGTTAAAAGTTCATGTAATAAAAGTTAATAAAGGAAAAATAAGACCAAGGTCAAGAGACATTTGTTCGAAGCTAAATGTTGGGCAAAATATCTTGGTTGGCATCACTTGTTGTGTTTATGGCTAAGGGAAATTGAAAAATGCAATGGAAAATGATTTGGAAAGGAAAACAAGTATTATTGGCATTTTATTTATGAAAATAAAGGAAAATAGGAGAAAATGGAGGTGAAAGGTCACAGGTTACATGTGAGCAGGAAATTGAAAGAAAATTAAGGGAAATTGAAGAAATTAGAGGTATCAATAATAAAAGGACAATAGAGAATCAATTAGTATCCTTTTATCAGTTGATTTTCATAATTTGTTTCAGAGAGGAGAAGATCACCAAGAGGAGAAGGAAAGAAAGCAAGTGAAGGAAGGACAAGGATGGTAAGGGAAGCAAGGATCAAGCATGGAAATGTTGGATCATACAGATTTAGCATGAATACTTGCGGGCAACAAATTGCATGTATGATTTCCTAGCCACTTTTGGCATGCATGAATATGAATATGTGCATTTGGTTTCTTTGCTATTGGTGGCATGGATTTTTCCAAGTTTTGACAGTGCGTTCAGCCTTGCCTTTCCATTTCTAGAAATCCATGGTGTGATGGGATTCTTTCTCAATTGATATATTGATTCCCGAAAGTTTTTCGATCTGGGTGAGGTGGTCTCAGGAAAATCCCAAGGGTTGCAGGTGGAGATGGTTTTATCCTGGAAGCCCTCAATAGGTGGTTGGAGACAGGAAAATTCCTCAAGGAATGGTGAATAAATCATGAGGAAACCAAGCTCAATTTAGTTTTGTGATCTTGAGGTCAGTTTAGGTGAGATCATGGTATGGTGAGGGTGGAAGTGGTTTAACCTTTGGATTCTATTAGTTGTTTATGGATTGGTTTATCCCATGAGATCCCATATTCATGCTTGGAATAATACACGAGGGTGATTGGCTGAAAGATAGATTTTGTTCAGCCAAATCTATGGTCGGATGGTATGTGGAAGTCCCTAACTTAGTTGGCTTTTGCATATGGTTAATAAGAGCTAGGTTTCTCTTGTCTTCAATGAGTAAATGTACTTGTTATTATGTGGCTTTAATGGTTTTTCTATCATTGTTATTTACCTGGTTATTTGTTGGTTATAAGCATGGTTAAGTGATAGATCTAAGTATGGATCTGATCACATTTCATTCAATGAATGTGTCTGGTTAATGAATGTATGACATAGATGGTGTTATGACAACTATTGTGAGAAGACATAAACCATTTTTGTTAAACCTCATATATGTTTTCAGATCATTATGTTCATATATGCGATCATGACCTATAGGTTTAATGTTCACCATGTGTTTGACAAAATCTTTGTCCTAGTTGGGAGAGGTTAGGTCAAGTCCTGGTTCAAGTTTTAGTTTGTGTTCAAATATGCAATCGTGAAATGCAGATTTCATGTTCACCATGTATTTGACGGAATGTTAGTTCCAGTTGCGAGAGGTTAGGCTAAGTCTTGGTTCAATTTTTGGTTTATAAGCTTTGTTTCTATGTCATTTATCATTTTTGGAAGTTTCACTAAGTTCTGAGAATAGGCATGAGTCTGGGCCCTAAAATATTGGCTCAGAATTCAAGGTCACTTATATAGAAATGACCAGAAAATTCTACAATCACATGGAGGTAGGATTATTAGTGTGACTGGAGGGCTACAGTCACTTGCATGCCTTCAAAAAGGAGTAGTCGAGGCTCTAGGTTAGTGAAAAAGAGAGTTATCTCAACGTTGGATACCTGGAGGGGTTGGGCTACTCCTGGAGGTATTGTAGCACCTAAGGGAAGTCAATAAGGTCTCAAGTTGTTAGCTCCATTTACTTAAGGTCATAGGAGGTTGAGTCCCATCATAGTGACCCTCAACTCATGTTTACCTCGGGCAAGCTAGTGAAAGTGGTTAAATGTGAAAGGAGGTGGGTTACGGGGTTGTATTAGAGCAGATTATGCTCTCTTTGAGTAAAGTTTGTTTTTTTCATGCTTATGGTTGTCACGAATGGGGTAATGGTGCACATTTTGTATGGTCATGCATCATGTTCTTATATTGATATGATTATGATTATACATGTATCATGCTAATGTGGACTAATTTTGTTGATGAGATAAGCCTCCCCTGAACATCAACAAGGTATGGTTTTGATTTTGGTATCTATTTGGTTTATCAGACATGGCCTACTTGTACGAAGAAGAGAATCAGAGATGATGAGAAAAATGGTAGACTACAGTTCTCGCAAGTCTCCCTACATATCATTTGGGAAACATGGAGGAAATCATTCTCTAGGTATAGAAAATAAATTGAGGGTTGAGGCTCAAAAAATACTCGCAAGGGCTCTGGAAAAGCAGGTAGATGGCAATGCAGTGATACTTCAGATCTTGTAAAAGTTTCAGAGATAGGGGTAGTTGAGGATCATTCAAGAACAAGAAGAAAAAACTAATGGAGCCTATGGTAGCAAGTATTGGTCCAGATATAGGGTGGATGAAGGGGACACAGATAGGGGTGGTAGATCACTATATACACATGACAGGAGGACTAGTATGTATGGGCATCATTCTAGCTCCTCATCTAGGGGACATCATCACAGTCATCACTGTTATCATCCTTATAGGATGGGTGAGTACTTTCCTGAGGAGTTCAAGAAATTAAAGCCACATATATTTGATGAAGAGATGAAGAAGTCAGAAGATGTAGAGGCATGGTTCCTTGCATTGAAGAAATTATTCATATTGCATAGCTATTCAAAAAACATGAAAGCCAAGATAACCACCTTTAGTATCAAATGGAAATAATATATTTGGTTTATTTTATATTGGTGGCATGAATTTTTCTTGGTTTTGACAATGATTTTAGCCTTGCCTTGCCATTTCCATAAATCCATGGTGTGATGGGATTCTTTTGTAGTTAATATTCAGATTCCAGGAATGTTTTCGATTCAGGTGAGGTGGTCACAGGAAAATCCCAAGGGTTTCATGTGGAGATGGTTTTCTCAAGGAAGTCCTCAACAGGTGGGTGGAGACAGGAAAATTCCTCACATAATGGTGAATAAATCCTAAGGAAACCAAGCTCAGTTTAGTTTTGTGATATCGTGATTAGTTTAGGTGAGATCATGGTATGGTGAGGGTGGAGGTGGTTTAACCTTTGGATTCCCTTAGACATTTATGGATTGGTTTATCCCATGAGATCCCATATTCATGCTTGGAATACTACACAGGGGTGATTGGCTGAAAGAAATATTTGGTTTAGCCAAATCGATGGTCAGGTGGTATGTGGAAGTCCCTGACTTGGTTGGATTTTGCATATGGCTAAAAAGAGCTAAGTTCCTCTTTTTTTTAATGAGTAAATGTACTTGTTATTTTGTGGTTTTAATGGTTGTTCTATCATTTTTATTTACCTGGTTATATGTTCATTACAAGAATGGTTAAATGATAGATCTATGTATGGCTCTTATCACATTTCATTCAATGAATGTATGGCTAATGAATCTATGACCTAGATGGTTTTATGACAGCTATTGTGAGAAGGCATAAATAATTGTTGTTAAAACTCATATAATTTTCCAGATCGTTATGTTCATATATCCATTCATGACTTGTAGGTTGCAAGTTCACCATGTGTTTGAAAAAATGTCAATCCTGGTTGGGAGAGATTAGGTCAAGTTCTGGTTCAAGTTCTAGTTTATAATCTTTGTTTCTATGTCGTTTATCATTTTTGGAAGTTTCACTAAGTTCTGGGCAGAGGCCTGAATCATGGCCCTATAAAATTGGCCGAGAATTTGGGGTTGTTGGCATGGAAACTACTTGAAAAGTCCATAGTCTCATGGAGACAGGATTATCAGTGTGACTGTAGGGCTACATTCACTTGCATACCTTGGCAAGGGAGTGTCTAAGGCTCTAGGTTAGTGAAAAAGAAAGTTATCTCAAGGGTTGGACACCTGGAGGGGTTGGGTTATTCTTGGAGGTTCTGTAGCACCTAAGGGAAGTCAGTAAGGTATCAAATTGTTGACTCCATTTCCTTAAGGTCATAGAGCAGGTTGAGTCCTATCATAGTGACCCTCAACTCATGTTTACCCTGTGTACACTGGTGAAAGTGGGTAAATTTGGGAGAAGGTAGGTTACAAGTTTACAAGAGCAAGACTATGCTCTAGAATCTTGAGAATTTTTACTTGAAGAAGTAAAAATATTGCTATTTTTTGAAGAGTACTATAAACTACATTTGGCCAAAGGCATTCATTTTGACCATAGCTCAAGAAGATTATAGGAGAAGAGTTTTGACATTGATGGTGCTTTATTTAGTTGCTACCACAGTGGATTAGGGAAGTTTTCCCATTCAGAGATTTATTTGGATTATGGTTAATTTGGATGGCCTCATGAGATTTTTGTCTGTATGTAGTGAAATGATTGGTTTTCCTTTATAGAGTGTTATTCACTATATTGGATAATTTTTTCCATCTTTACCTTTTCTCATGAAGATGGCAAGGGGATGAATTATGGCCATGTTGGATCCTCACCTAGTTATTTGCTTTGGTTGATTCAAAACTAATTACACTTACAAATTGGTTTGGATTATGCTAAATTTAGATGATCGTATGTTGGGTTTAGCTAAAATATATATGATTCATGGAATTAAAGAGATTCTTTGTTCTAGAGGTAAATTACTGATAAACTCCCTAAATTCTACTGCCTTGTTTTAAGATTTCAATATGGAGGATTTCTAAGAGCGAAAATAAGGTATTCTTTTGGTTAGGTTTCCTCATGATGAGAAAATTTTGGATAGATGCATGTTGGGTGTAGCTGACATACATGTTGTCGATGATGCTAAAGAGAGAGTTTAGTTTTGGAGATGTTTCATTGATGAATTATTTGAATTCCATTGGTTTCTTTAAATTTTACACATTGTTTATGTCAATGGACGAAGAAGTTTGCAACCTAGGCTTGTGTCTACTCTAGTATTCTATAGGATATTCAATGGAATGAAAATTCACATCATTATGTTTGTTTCAATTATGGAAGGTGGGTCTTTTTTCCATCTTGATAACTCCCTCATTATCACAAAAAATTACTATGCTTATCCTAATGAACTTGCAGATATGCAAGTATTTTCCTAAGCCAAATTGCTTGACATGCCCATTTTGTTGCTACTCTATTTTGGGTTTCCTACATTCAACCTTATAAGTTAGGGGGGAGAGAGAGAAAGAGATGTAGTGGACCATGACCTTTTCCATGGATATCTTCCCTCTATACATCTCCCTCCCAGACTGGCCACTAGCATATGGAGGGCTTTAACATATTTACCTCATGTCTTACTTGCATTCTTGTTCTTTATATATGAAACATTGGTACACCTACTTTGTATCAACATCATTATACTCAATAGTCCCATTCACCTACATATTGTGGCCATATTTTTGACATTGATATAATTATCTTATCTTATATTATGTTCAACTTATGTAGAAGAGTGTAACACTACATGTTTCTTATTGACCCAAGAAACTACCCTTGTTCTAGGATTGAATGCAACTTGTGAATTTAATTTCATCCATGGACCTTGCATAATATAAGTTTGAATAAGCACATAACTAAGTCTCCTTGTTTTTTCATTATATAAATCCAAAGTCAAATATTATGTCTTCATATTGTAGCATCCTCTTTATTGTGTTTTGTTGTTATTTTTAGAGCTTACATAGATTGGGAGATAGAGCATACTACATAGATCCAGCCAGGGCTAATGGCAATAAGATATATCAAGTTGCACACATGTTTCTTATAGATTGATTCATTCATTGCGTTTGAATCAATTTTGGTTGAAAGTTTCAACCCTTTTCCTTTGGTGTGGATTAAATTTTACAATTTTCCATCTTTGAAACTTTACAACAAACGTTTTGGCATATTTTTTTTTAAATAAAAATATGATTATTTTTTTGTCAAAATTCTACACCTAAGAAATAATATAGGAGACCTAAATTTGTCATGTGAAAAGATAGACATAACTTTGATTTAACCTTTGAAATTTTTCTTCCCTTGCCACTTGTAATGATGATATCATCTTATATCACTAGAATCACCACATCACCATTCTCACTTTTAATGTATAGATTGTGGGTAGAATAACACCTTTTGAATCCCTTTTCTTCGAATACTGTTCTATTTTTATGTACCATGCCTCGATAGTCTACTTCAACCCATAAAGAAATTTCCTCAATTTGCACACCAAACATTCCATCCTTGGAACTTGAAATACCTACAATTGGTACATGTATACTTTTTCTATTAGATCAGCATTGATGAAGGCATATTCACATCCATTTGTTGTAGTCTCCAACCAAGCTGTGCTGACATGATTAGAACAAAGTAGATTGGTCCCATTTACACATTAGGAGCAAATGTATCCTTGCACCCAAACCCTTTATTCTAGACAAATCCTTTAAATCAACCTTACTTTATGATTGTCAAGTGTCCCATTTACCTTATGTTTGACGTTATAGACCCATTTGCGGTAAGTGGGTTTCATACATAAAGATAACTCTATGATATACCATGTTTAATTCTTCATCAAAGTCTCATGTTCATCTTGAATTGCCTTTTCCCATGCAGGGTTTCCACTAGCTTCTTCATAACCTTGAGGATGAAAATATGCCTCACCTCTTTTTGGTCTACCTTCACTCGTACCAGGTAGATCATCCCAATGGAAATCATTATTATAATTCATTGTAATATATTCTTTAGGACTTTATGGTATTCCTTTATGGCTCATATAAGGTATAACTCATCCTAGTGAGCTTCATTATAGGCGTTGTTGCACCATTTTGGTATTTTCTTTCTCTTGCGCTACCACAAAAAAATGTTTGTTGTTTATTGATTTAAGTTTTTCTACCATCCTCTTGGCTAGAAAGTCATGGGAGGTGATTCATACCAATTGTTGATGTTTTCATGTGAATTGAATTTATACTTTTGACTATATTCTCCTTAGTGTTAACAACTTATATATTTGACTTTAGATATAATTTCTTCTATAATAGTTTTTCACATTCATCAACTATCACATCACGACTAAGAAACATTGTCTTAGTCTTAGCATGAACCAATTTATAAGATTTATGGTTGTTAGTATACCCTCTCTTTGTCATTTTTTTGCATTTTTCATTCAATTTTATGTCATTTTTCTTTTGGAACCAATGGATATACCATTGAACCAATAATTTTGAGATGAGTTACTTGAGGTTTTAATCTAGACCATACTTGCATTAGAATATTCTTGTGTACCACTTTTATTGGAGAAAAACTAGGAAGATAGAGTGTACCACTTTTGTTGGAGAACAATAAGGAAGACAACCCCTTGACTCGACCTATTACATTTCGTGCTCCACATATTTTAGAGATTTACAATATTATTACCCTAACTTCTAGGCTTTTAGGCCCCAAAACCATTACACGGGGCCTCTGCTACCCAACAATGTGTGTACTTCTGTCATCTAATACTAGTTAGGAATAGAGTTTTCCTCCAATGTACTCCCAACCATCTCCAGAATAGTAGGATTTTATGTCTACATCACTTTATTTCCCCATGGAGTGTATAGTGTTGTGTATTTCCCTTGAATGACTTATTGAGTACATTAATGAACAAAACCCTTTGGGAAAAATTCTCCACTATTGTTAGATTAGAGTAATTCAATGCATTTCCCAAATTTTTTTTATACCAAAATTGAACTTGTTTAACTCATTAAACACATCTGATTTGAACTTCAAAAAATACCTCCACATCTTCTTAGGAAAGTCATCTACAAAATACTAAAAATACTTGGTACTATAGAATGATGTTAGTCAAAGTGAATTTTGTGTCACATACTAGCTTGACATGGTCCATAGGTTCCTTGTTGATTTTGTATCTCTAGATGACCATCAACCAAATTGTATTTAGTCGAATAATAAATAGATGTCAAATTCATTTGGTCCTACCTTTGATGCCAAACATCAGTTCTATTTTTACCACTCTAGGATATGAAAGCATACTCTTTTTCCTCCCCCCAAGAAATAAACCTTAAAATTACAAGGTCTTCAATACCAAACCTTATTCCTTTCACAAACGTTATCCATGAAGTAACATTTTTTTCATTGAAAATCAAAATTGAGTAGGGGGTGTGCTTTATAGTTTCACTAATAGAAAGAAAATTCTTATTCATTTTTGGAACATAATGAACTTTAAGAAATATCACTTTTTCCTTGAAAAGGTTATTTGCACGTTACCTTTTCCTTCTATTGTGTATTAGTCCCAACCAAACACCAAGGAAACAATAGATGGTTCAATAACAAGGTATTGATATACAAATTTGTCCTTTTGGTAAAATTTTGAGATGCACAAATTTTATACCAAGCAGATGTTTTCACATTTTTTGTACTATCCCATTTTATAGAGACAATGAGGTCTTCCTCTTATGTTTTGGAACATTAGCCTTCTTGAATGGTTCTTGCATATTCTACTCATCATATAAGTTTTTCCGCAATTTTTTATTATGGCCCATTTTTTCACAATAAGGACACATACAAGTCTTAGTGATCACTTGAGTCATTAATCCTGCTACCAGCATGATGCTTAACAATCTTTCCTTGGCCTTGAAGTTCCATGTCAAATCCATTTCTGAACCTTCATTCCACTGCTATTTCGAAACTACTTTTTCTAGTTGTCTTGTTGTTAGATTTTTGTGCTCAAATCATCAAACATCATCTCAACATCTATAAAGGTAATATTAATGGTTTCAATAAAATACTCAAATGAGGTTTTTAAACTCTTGAGATTTATTACTGCCATCTATTCTTCCATTTTATATCCCATTACATTCCACTATTCTACAAGGACTTTTGTCTTCAACAAATGATGTTGTAAAGATGCACTTTCATCCATTCTACTTGAAAACAATATATTTTTAAGGGAGAGGGCTCTACCTTTCTTTGAAGTTTCATGTAAATCGTATAGTTGCTTCCAAATATCTGTAGTATCACCTTTGGCCTGCACTTTAGCGAGCCATTCATTCAAACTTAAAACCTTACCAACATCACTACTTTTTTATTTTTCCTATCAAACATGGTTTGGTTATTTCAGACAGTTGTTGGTTGTGTTTCTTTACCCTACACAAGATTATCCAAATTCCCGTGCTAAAAAATGGTAAAATTTTTCTTATCCTTTTATTCTATGTTAGAAACAATATCCATTAGAGCACAAAAATTGAAGCCATATGTTGTTGAAAATAAAATGTGCAACTAAAATAGATACTTGCAGTCAAGGAAACTATGTTTTTACCCATAATTAAATATTTTTCCAAAGAATGTATTGTCGAGGGTCTGGAATGTAACTTAACTAAAATGTCGGGTAGGAAATTATAAATTATTGGATAAATAATTTCAAGGATATTAGAGATCCATAATAGGTCTTCTTGGAATTTATCTGGAGCTATGATATCCTTTCTCTATCTTCTGCATTTTCTATTAATTTGGCTACACTTCTAAAAAATTCAACACCCCTATGCTGTCAATTGATTTGGAAGAGATTTCTCAAACCACTGCTTTTGTTGCACTGTCAAAATATTTGGTAGTTCTTCTTTCGAGATCACTATGCTCTTATGCTACCCAAAGAATTGGCAACACCTTTTACAAACTTTTGAACTGTTGCATTGCGAGAGAATTTGGCAACACTCTCTTAAAATATTTTCCCTTCTAAAACTTATTCTCAACCTTCATTCAATGGAATTTCCAAACCCACTTCAATTGTGTTTATTCAGAAGGTGTTGATCGCATTCTAGAATAAGGGGTATGTCTCAACTTGAATTTCATTCGAAAAGAACACAAAACCTCAGCTTTGACTGCTCCAGGAAATGGTCACATTCCTTCATACTTTGACCAACGATCTAGAAAAAATTGAAAGGTATATTCAAAGTATAAAAATCAAAAACCCCCACATATGCAAAACACCAAAATGCATAGTCACTACAAACTCACATAGACAACTTTATGTAGAGCTCAATGATACATCCAATCATGGCTTTGAATCGATAGAACAGAAATCAAAGACAAATATGGGGTGTACCAAGTTAAAATGACCAACAATTCATAAGTCGAACCATGATTTAACTATGGAAGCTTCAATTAGACCATGCTAACACATTCCTTCATGGTTTTTTTGTGCGATACAACAAGGGTCAAATAGATTAAGGGAAAGGAGGTGTTTTGTCTCCTTCTTGGTTAGCATCAACCAAAAAAAGGGTGAATTTACAAATACATCGTTTCTTCAATCCACTACACTTCGTAACAACACTTGAATCATTATAGGAACACACATTCAAAATTGTTGCAATCCACACATGTGACTACTATAGGACACAATCCTTCAAATTCTTAAGAGTAATATAGTGAGATTTGAAAAGGAAAAATGAGAGATTCAATGAATATGTTATGGATCTCTGTTACCAAAAATAATGCAGGGTGAATCACAAAGACTCACCTACAATGTACCTCTCTTAGCTCTACCAGATAATTGGCAGTACTCTACAAAATTTTTCTATCTTCTATGTCGCCAATTTATTTGGCAATGCTTCTTAAAATTTCTGCACTCCTACACTGCCAATTGACTTGATAGCACTTTCTCAAACCACTACTTTTGCTGCATTGTAAAAATATTTGGCAACTCCTTCTCGATATGGTCTGTCTATGTAAAATTGATTTCAAAGAACCTTCAATGCTTAACGATCTAGTCATATTCATGAAATTCAATTCCTTCCATAGGGCTATAATGCTTGCGCTCTCACAGCGAGACCCTTTTACTCCCTTGATCAAATACACCTAAAATTCCTTCTCTATTAGCCTTCTTGGCTCTCCTCCTGATTTGTTTGTGTGAATCCTTTGTCTGGAATCTGAATTTGTTCAACTTGAATCCACAAGGCCACTCAGAACTTTTTTTTCATGAATTAGTGGTGTATTCTATGAACTTATGTGTAATATGAATCTACCCTTAAAATTAGTACCACCTCAGATTCACCACAGGTTCTAAATCTAAAATCAGCCCTTTAAGCTAAACTATAGGCACGTAAAAACTTACCCAAATATTAAAATTGCACGAAAAATTTATGAATGAATACCTTCCAAAAATCTTGGAGTTCACCAATCGTAAACTGCTTTGTATTGGTCTATAATCTCTTTAAATCAAGTTTGATTTGAACTCCATTCTTCTCTCCTCATATGGCTTCTGATTTCATTCTTCCCTCATTTACCATAATTTGGAACCCAAATACACCAATCGGAAGAAAGGCTATCAATCGTATTCAAAGAGTGGGGTACTTTATCATGATTTGTTTAATGGTGTTGCAAAGCCACACCTCTAGTGATGATGATACATGGTATTTTATCTTAAATTCACACACTCAAATCACTCCATAAACTACACATTCGTTTACAGTCTTGAAATTGATACAATGAAAATCAAAAGGGAAAGTTAAGGTATCTTAAAAATGATTGAGTGTGAATGCATCATGTAACAATTTAATAACAACCATTTATAGACAGATAACGACTAGTACTGCTTAACATCACCCCTTCGTTTCCACCACATTTTGTATGGTAACAAGCCCCATAAGCATTTCATCTTCAACACCTTTACTACATCTAGCTACTAAACATTGAAAGAAAACATTGACCATCCCTTCACTTGAGTGTGGAAATGTAATGTATATCCTAGCAATGGATTCGAGTGTTGTTATATCCAACTCACTAATATATCTCCTAAAATATATCAACCATATAACCTCCCTTAAAAATATTTTCATGTAAATCCTAACATTTGAGCAATGGTTATGTCCTCACCAAGATACAACTTGGTTTTATCATTTTGTTAGACACCTAATCTGCTAATGGTTAAGGTGTTGGAGATGAACAGTGAAAGGGATTCCAAGAGACCTTGGAAGATGAATCCAAGGGTCACTCCAATGTAATATAAATAATAATATATGCATTCAAGGATTATCCCTTATATCTTCCGCCTTCACCATGGTTGTGTTTACCATGGTATTGGAGCATAGGTTTTAGGTTATATGTTCTAAATTTGGCTCTCTACCCTTGTAACTCCTTTACTACAGTCCTGGCATTGTTGCAAGTCTATCAATCTGTGATTTACACCAATCTAGTGGAATTTTCTTTATCATTGGTTGAATGTAAATTTTTTTATCTCTTCACATTATTTATGTGATGAACCTTTTATAGCATCCCTGTGCATTGAGCCTTGAAGTCTGTGTATGGAGCAATTTAACCATTGAATGGAGAGTTGAGTTTATACGATTATCTCCATTGAAGTTGTATGGTGTTGAGTCTCTTCCCATTTAGAATAGTAACAGTTGGTTGATACTTGTTACCAACGTCCTAAAAAATTAAATATGCTTCTTTGACCTTTGAACCACCCACTGCCAAATTTATCCAAGAATTTGCAAGTTATGCCAGAGTATGATCCTCTTCAATTTGCTGCATTAATTTCAACTTCCTCTCTAAATAATCAAACCTATGCATCTTGATATATATTTAAACAATCAGAGCATACAATTCTAGTGTTCCTCCAGAGTGAGTGTGCTTCATAGCCTCATTGTAATCTTATTCATGAACGTAGATGGTTCCAACAATCAGCTTCAAAACATGATTGTTGCTTATGATAGTATCATTGAGCCATTATTTGAGACTAGAAAGAGAAGTTTCCTTGTATTCAGGTCCAGCCTAGTATATTTTCAAAAGCTTCATGACTTGTGAAGGGGTTTGTGCCTAATAGTTTATCTTGAAGATAACGAGTTGGTAACTGTTGAGGGAAATGTAAGATCTGTAAATGAGGAAATCCCTTTTGATGAATTCCCCTTGCATGAGTCCATGAACGTTTCTATCATTAATGGTTTCCTCATAGGCACTTAGGTATAAATTTTTCTGCAAGGTGAATAAGGCGTCTCGCCTTCTCATACTAACTATGTACTGATCAAGAGAATGGAACACACAGATACAGGGCCTGCAATAACACGCTTTGAATTTATGTGATAGAATTACATGAACCCACTTTTGATTTAAGATTCTCTTCTCTATGTGTTGAAGGAGTGAACATTGAATTGTAGTAATTTATGTTCCAGTCGAGTTGTGGCTTTAAGAGCATATTACAACAATTTCCACACTCCATGTTTTCCATTTACTGCTTGTATTTTTTCTTCAGGGTTTCAATTTCACCTACAATGTTTTAATTGAGATTGAGGCTCCTAATTGAAGATACAATTGGAAGGGTTATCAAGATTTGAAAATAATTCCTATAAATGAGGAGCAGAAGTCTAATGTTTATTGGTAATATATGAGTAGTGCATCCTCCCAGTGTTTACATTCAACGATTCATGGGAGATGCATTGAGTGGGGAAAAATAATTGTGATGCACTAGTGACCCAAGAGTTTGAAATCATTCTCTCAGAGAAAATTTTAAAATCTTCAAGAAGCAATGGTGTATTTTTGGTAAAAATCCAATATTTTTCATTTAATAGCTTCCACTAGAGTATTTATTCTTTATTAAGACAATGGTGAGGCTTAATCATTTTTTAGAGTTATTAAGCACTTTAATCCTATCCATCGCTGTAGACATAGTCAAAATAAGAAAAACCACTCTTGCTGACATTCAAACATGTCTACAAGATGCTTAAGAAAAGATTGAGTTTCTACAACTTGAATCTTAATTCCAACAAGAAGAGATACAACAAAATAGACATCATTCTAGACCTGTTTTTGTTAAGAACATTGAAATAAACACCCATCAACAACCAAAAAGTGATGAAATCAGTAAGTGTGAGGTTGATTCACATTCAGTGCCTAATGAAGGAGCATATTTGCAGAAAGAAGAAGAAAATCAGCATACACTTTCCAAGCCCATCATTAGACCTTGGGGAGAGATTCTCCACAACAATCATAGAAATGGTCTTGGATATGATAACGATGTGTCCTTTCATATTCTAGATTACCCAAAGCCCATCTAGTTGCATAGTGTTGGATTTCTTTATGAATTTTCATCTTCAATTGTTCCAGATTCTGGGCCTCTTCCATAGCAACCATAACAGAATGTTAAATTCCAACATTGTGACAATGCTTTCCATATGAAATATCATTATTTTGATCTTCATACATGTGATGAATTTCATAAAACCACTCATTCTTCAAACAAATGCTTCAAAAATAACCCTCCTGCAAGAACAAAGATTCATCTTGGATGTATCACTTCTTGACAATGGGCTTCAACAACCATGAAGATATTTCAATCATATATCATAACTTGTTCTAAAGTATTGAGCAATCTTGCAATTGATTTTTCTCCATCTTATCACCTTGTATCTAATAGCAGGGGAAGTGATGGTCATATAAAATCTTCAAAGCCATGTCAAGTGAGCCTGAGCCACAACCTGTCATACCAGATTCAGAGTTATAGCTAGACACAACGATGCCATTAATCATGCATTTGGTTGGTGTTCAGCCTTAAACCATATATGCAGGGTTGACCTCCCCTTTTAGGTTGAGCTTCTCCCTCTTCAAATAATTGGGGACACTTCCTCTAGTAGAAGATTTCATCTTCTTGCTAGTTTTGGAAGAGTTCTAGGATTTGCATTAAGCATTCCAGAGTTGGTGGTCATCATTAAACCAGCACAAGTTGTAGACCCCCATTTTCTAGGTTGAATGTATCCCTCTCAAAAGCATTTGAGACACTTGCTCTAGCAAAAGATTTCAACTTCTTTCCAGATTTGAAAGAGTTTCAGGAATTACAATCAACATTTCAGTGTCGGTGGTCATCCTTAAACCACCACCTTATGCCAACATTTCAGAGAGCACATTCAACCTAGTGCTGCCATGCATTTTTGCAAATTTTGTATTACAACACTCTTCTTGGACTCATACATACCCCTTCAGATTAAGGGGGGGAATGTTGGACACCTAATCCGCTAAGGGTTAATATGTGGGAGTTTAACAGTCAAAGGGAGTCCAAGAGACCTTGGAAGATGAATCCAAGGGTCTCTCCAATGTACTATAAATGTATATCATGAGAATAATATATGCATTCAAGGCTTATCCTTCATATATTCCACGTTCTCCATGGTTGTGTTTAACATGTTTAATAATTTCACACACCTACAATTTTCCTCATCACTTATTTATGTTATTTAATTGCATAAACAACTGGTTAAATCCCAAATATGGAAAATAGCTTTAGGTCATACCTATGGTTTCACTCGAACAAAATTGCTTTGGTTATGCATATATATCTTGTAGTGATGAAGATATAAATTTACTTGGTAAATACTAGTTGCTAATGCGTGCCTAGTGCGAAGTGCTAATGCATGTTGGTGTGTGCCAATGAGTGTCAGGGACTGCTAGTGAATTTCAATTTGTGTGAACATATGCTAGGGATTTCTAGGGAATTCTAATGTGTAATGGAGTACCAACAAATTCCAAAACATGATGGTGCATCCCAACAATGCCAATGGATGCCAGGTGCTAATCAATTCCAATCCGTGCTAGGTATGGAGTTTCAGGGAGTGCCAAGGCAACAGAAGGGAGAACTAGGTAAAAATAAATGCAGATTAACAAATAGTAGGTATGCCATGGATTACCTATGAGTGGCATGATTATGATAGTGAGTCCTAGGGAGTGCCAATGTATCCAAGCCATGCATAAATTTGCTAGGTTCTAAGCCATGCCAAGTGCCAAGGCATTCTAGTGTGTGCCAATACATGTTAGGGAGTGCTAGAATGTCATAAAAAAATACTCGCTTCTGAAATATAAGAGAAGAATACATATAGACTAGTTAATTCTCAAAATATCTTCAAGGAAAACATAATCATATATTGCACAAAATGGAGAGCGTTTGTACTTAAGATTATGTAATATAAATAACAATTGATAGTTAAATTGTGTAATGATATTTTATATGATCTTTACTAACATTTATTACAATTGTTGAATGCTTTCCATCATTGGAATGAAATCTTAGTTGTAACTTATTTAAAATTTTATTATCATATATGCACTTTCATATGATGCAATATCATGATTATCCTTTCATTTCATATGTTGTAATAATAGATATATAACATAAAAAGTAATTATTGCATGAAATAAATAATAACTTTTCATTCTAAATATTTTATTTTTTTTGCAGAACAAGGGTCTTGCAGAAGATCTGAATGATCCTCCTCACATAGATCCATATCTCTTTGAGATGGCACATGATGCTCATGATGACACAAATACATATGATAGTGAAGTCAATGTCAATATTGATGACGATGATGATGATGAGTTAGTTGTTGGTAACAACGAGTGGCATTCATGATCATATAGACTACATCATGGATCATTTTTTATAAATTGTTATAGTGTTGATATTCATGGTTACTATCATATGTATCATTTTCATGGCCTCAAGTACCATATTATTGAGTTGTATCTTTTTGACATGCATCTTTTTTACTTATAGTGTTGATATTCATGGTTGCAATTTTTATCATTTTATTTATATCATTTGTACATGCTATATCATTTTGACTTATGTTGATTGTTAGACATGTACCATTTTCACATGTTTTGATCTACTAGTATATGTGAATTTCACTTGTTTTAGTTATATATGATGATGATCTTATCAGTATTGGCTCATTAACTTTTATATATTAAAAGTGGTTGATTATTTGGATGCATATTTATTACATAGGATGGTTTTGATTTACTGCCCCCGATGAATGTTTTCAAATTCACTTAAGCTATAGATATTTGACTCACTTGTTTTAATTATAGATGATGATCATGTTACAATAATTATCTTTTTATTTATATATATTGGATGTTTTAGATTCTATTTTGATGGAGATTTAATGAGTATAATGATATTGTTAATTTGTATGGATGTTTGTTTCCCTAAAAATCTTTCTAAACGTTATCCTATAAAATATTTCAAATGCATTCATATGACTTACTATATAATCATATAACTTATTTATGCGACATGATATATTTAACTAATTAAATTGGAAAAAAACATATTAATTTAACTGTATGCAAGATAATAATCATTTTTTTTGGAAGAAAAAAAAGAAGAAACCCTAGATGCCAAATTAGAAGCAAAATTGGAAGCCACACTAGAAGCAAAACAAGAAGAGAAATTGGACAAAATACTGGAAGCCAAATTATAAGCCAAATTGGAAGCAAATCCTGTTGCTAAAACTAGCAGTATTCCTAGCTCTCTTCTCGTCGCTATGTCTAGAGATATTTCCAATGTTATTTCCAGTGCTAGTCTCAGTGTTATTTCCGACACTATTTTTTAGGCATTATTTGCGGTGCTAACTATGGTGCTATGATAAACATTCCTATTGCACCCATTTTTGTGCTGGAAAAGGTGTCCAATTTGTGAACTGAAATACACTAAATTATGGCGCTATTCCCAATGCGAAATGAGAAGAAAAATTGGAATCCAAGTCAAAAGCCAAACTAGAGGGAAATCCTGGCACTAAACCTGATGTTATTCCCAATGCTTCGAAGAAAAAAAATAAGAAAAAATGGAAGCAAAATTGGAAGAAAAATTGGAAGCCACACTAGATGAAAAATGAGAAGAAAAACTAGACAAAAAACTGGATGCCAAATTAGAAGCCAAATCAGAAGCAAATCCTGGTGCTAAAATTGGCATTATTCCTAGCTTTATTCTCAGCGTTATGTCTGGCAATATTTCCAACACTCTTTCCAGTGCTATTCTAGGTGTTATTTCTGGTGCTATTTGTGGAGATATTTTCCAGGCATTATTTCCAATGCTATCTGCAGTGCTAAATCTAGCACTATGATAAACATTCCTGATTGCACCCATTTTTATGCTGAAAAAGGTGTCCAATTTGTGAACTGAAATACACTAAGTTATGGCATTATTTGTCTATTCTATTGTAGTGATAGCCCCTCTGTCAAGGATCATAATCATAACCCCTATTCTATACCATATGACCAACTACTTGAGCAAAGACCCTAAATCTAAGATTTATTTTTGGCTAGAAAACAAAAGGCGTTAATCCTTAAGTTTGTAAGGTTTTCGATAGAGATTTTAGGCCTATTCTAAAGATTTAAGATCGAATTTGACATTATAGAAACTTGTCAAGAAGAGATCTAAAAGCTCAAAAGTTTTCAATAGCTTATAAGCATTTTCCTTAATCAGGAAACATCTCCGAGAAAAAAAAAATATGGCCATCACCAATTTCACAATTTGTTCTAGTAAAAAAACTTTTTCTTACTTATTTAAAACTACCACTACTCCACATTTCCAATTCTAATACTTTCACATAAAAAAACCAATATCCCAACTTTTCTTGAAAGGGAACCCAGTTGTAAATAAAAAACCTTTCCACATCCCTTACCATTAAATACACTAAAATTACTATAAAAAATGTTGTTAAAGAATGTCACCATATATGTGATTTATTTTTCAAAAAAGATAATAATTAATTACTAGGCATAATTACTCCATGATTTAATTCATTATCCTATCATATTCAATGCTTCACCTACAACATTCCACCTATGATTAATTCCTAATTATATCCTGATAAATATACACAATTATCCATTCACAATGCTTCAAGAAACTATGAAGTAATAGCTAAATCTACCATTATATTGCTTAAATATACCATACCTATACCCAAGGGTTAAATTTGACGACCGTATGCCCGTATTTCGCAATTTTACCCGTAAAATACGTTTTAATCTAAAACCTCCACATCATGCTCAACTTGCCATTCATTTTCAAAAACATCATATTGACGGGCATGTTAAAAAATTAAAAGTTTAAAAAAAAAAATTACAATTTCTTTTTTATATATATTTAATATGGTGTGAACAGTGTAACGTTATAAATTTATAATCTCCACAAGCTCCAAAGTCCAGACTCCGGCCAGAGGAACTTGCGGTCGTACTCACTCCATTGAATTCACAAAAATAGGGGTGATTTTAGGGGCGAATGTTTGCCCTTTGGAGAAATTAAGGGGTTTTAAATTTTTAGTGGGCGAATATTTTGATCATAGTACATTTTTACAAATCACCTCAAATAGCCCACCTTATTTTAAGGGAGAGGGTAAAAAAGGTAAATTTAGCCCTTGAAATTAGGAATTACAACCTTCCATTCGCCCATTTTCAAGAATAGGATTTATTTAAGTGAATCCTATGGGCCAAAGGCCCAAATACCATATTTATAAAAGAGGTATGGTAAATTAATAAAAATATAAATAAATGAGAGGTATGTAAATAAATAAAG
>APFE030552423.1:145871-165552 GCA_000404065.3 Pinus taeda | reverse complement strand
TTATATGTTTGAAATTTCAGTAGAGCTTGATGCATTGAATCCATTTGTCTTTAGTGGGATATTAAACCAACTGAATTCTGAGTAGTGGGTTATGTAAAAATTTGAGCTTTGTTTTGTATTTGCTGTAAAAAAATTGGACTGGACTTTCAACAACGGTTTGTGCAGTAAATAGCATTAGACTGTTGGGTATTGTCCGAAATGAGGTTGAACACAACTTCTTGTTTGCAAAGTCGGTTGTTGGGCGAGCCACCAAAAAAGTCGTTGTATCCAACCGAGAAATCATGCACGTTATGTTTTTGGTTTGAAAATTATTTCACAACTATTGTTCTTTTATTGTACAATTTGAAATTAGATAAAACTTGTACAAATAAATTTTAAAAGTCATATGATAGGCAGTGTAAAAATAAAAATGTCATAAAAAAATTCCTTGACAGATAGGGTCACCCATCAAATTTAACCCCTGCCTATACCTATTCAACATATGTGGACAATTACCTATTTAACATTTCTAATAGTCCATTTAAATATATTAATGCAAAATATAATGCTTGAAATAATTCATTAATATTAAACAAATATATTTAGTAAGTTTGCGTTAAAAACTTTAACATATTAAAAGTTTTAAACTATATCTAAATATATAGAAGTTTATATATATACATATATATATATGAGAAATATTTTAATCAATACTCAATGAGAAATATTTTAATCAATACTCAATAGAAGTTTGTTTTAATATATATTTTCAAATACGTACAAAACTTTATATAATTTGATATATAGATTTATAGCTTAATAAAATGATATTTCTTAGAATTCATCGTTAAATTCATATTATAAATTTATTATTAAATTAATTTTATTAATAATAAAATGAAAATATTAAGTTAAAATGAAAATAAACAAAAAATTATTTATCATTAAAATATCAACATAATGTTAAAATATGTAACTACAGTCAAATTCCATTTTGGACCATTTATTTGATGGAGATGATGATTGCATTGAATTCTTTTTTTCGAGAGGAGTAAAAGTGACTTAAATATGACTCAAAATGGATAAGGGAAGGTGTACTTATGAAGAAAAGTCCACATGCACATATTTGATAACGTTGGCCCTAAAGCGAATTGGACACTCTTAGAAGGCTATAAATACAAATGACCTCTAATTCATTTGGACATCATCATGAGACACTCTTCTATCTTGGTTTTTGGCTTGCATAGGTCTGAGGCTCATCTGCAGAGGAACAAGTTCACTTAAAGATGAAATTGCAAGGTTTAAATTTCATATTTTTAATTTAGGGTTTTGGGCCTTAGTCATAGGCACCAAACAAAGAGACCTTGACTACAGCCGCTTGCTACTCGGCTCATCCGTGCGACCAAAAACATCCTGGTTGCACAACTCATCCTTCGTGCGACCATCACCTAGGGTTTCGAAATCTTAGGTGAAAACTACAGTCGCTCGCTTGTAGGCTCTAGAGATCGCCTAGAACTTTCCCAGTCACACACATGACTCCTCTGTGCGACTAGGACCTAAATGAAGGAATTTCAGTGATCTAAATATTTCGCTTAGTGACCACAGTGTTCGATAGTTTACCGCAGATAGTGAGAGTTCATTAGAGGCTTCATAATCAGGATTTTGAGTATAAGCATGATTGGGTTCATCTCATAGATATTTTTTAGTTGATTTTTGCTGAATAGTTTGATGGATAAAGATATGGATCATTGTACTCTCTTTTTCTAAATCATTTGATAACAATATAATAATAAGACTAGTTTGAAAGGGCTTCCCCATAATGGGTTTTTCCCTAGTCTTCGACCAATCTTGGTGTCTCCATGTGTGAATGCTTTTCTTCTATTGTTCCTTTATGTTCCACTGCATTGATGATGAGGATATTGTTCTTTCTATATAGTTGAATATGCCATTGAATAATGATATAAATATGAATATCGTTATCATGTAATGGAGTGAACTTAATGTGTTAACGAAGAAATGTAATTATCAAAGAAAATAACAATATATCCCTTAGAATATTTAACACACAATGATTTGTCAAATATAATCTATTTTGAAAAATGTAAAAATTTAAAAATGAATAATACAAATTCAAAATATTATAACTTATATAATTTAAAATATATTAGCATAATCACATTAGTAAGTGTAGCTGATATACACCAATCAATGTCATTTTCATACACGAGTTGGTGTATTAAAGATGGAAAATTTCATCGATTGGCATATATCAACCATATTTAGTAATGTGTTTGTGCTAGTTGATGACCAACAAGCATAGGGAGGAATAGTAGACGATGTTGACTCTTGCTAAATATGTTCAAATTGTAGTTAAGGAGTGTTTCTTATGGTCAATATAGAGATGACTATGGATGGTCATGGTTGACCACAGTTGTCCATGTTTGCTCATGGTAGAACATGGTTTACAATGGAAGGGCATGTTAACTATAGTTGACAATGTTGACTAGTGTTAAACATGGTTTTACCAATTTTACCATGGTTGGTCATAATTTTCTATCATATATTATGGTGATCCATGTTCATAATGGTTGACCATGGTTGACCATGTTCAACCATGGCATCATTGGTTGAACATCTTTGAGTATGTTTGACCATGGTTTGTCATGTTGAGTATGGGTTGGCTATGGTTTTCCAAGGCTAACTATGGTGAAGTAAAAATGACTATGGTTGGTCATGTTCATCTATGATCAATAATCCAGCCATTGTGATTTTATCGGACTTTGAAAACCATCGTGTGTATATATATATTATATATATATATATATATATAGACACATTAAATTCAAGATATTATAACTTATATATTAGCATAATCACATTAGTAAGTGTAATCGATATACACAAATCAATGTCATTTTCATACACGAGTTGGTGTAATAAAGTGGAAAATGTCATCGATTGGCATATATCGACCATATTTAGTAATGTGTTTGTGCTAGTTGACGACCAACATGCATAGGGAGAAATAGTAGACCATGTTGACTCTGGCTAAATATGTTTAAATTATAGTTAAGGAGTGTTTCTTATGGTTAATATAGAGTTGACTATGGATGATCATGGTTGACCATAGTTGTTCATGTTTGCTCATGGTAGAACATGGTTGGCCATGGTTGACAATGGATGGCCATGTTAACTATAGTTGACAATGTTGACCAAGGGTAAACATGGTCTGACCAATTTTACCATGGTTGGCCATAGTTTTCTATCATATATAATGGTGATCCGTGTTCGTAATGGATGTCCATGGTTGACCATGTTCAACCATGGCATCCTTGGTTGAACATCTTTGAGCATGTTTGACCATGGTTTGTCATGTTGAGTATGGGTTGCCTATGGTTTTCCAAAGCTAACTATGGTGAACTAAAAATGACTATGTTTTGTCATGTTCATCCATGATCAACAATCCAACCATCATGAATTTATTCATGATGGTTGACCATGGTTAACCATTAACTTTATTCACAATGGTTGACTATGGCTAACTAAATTTAATGTTTGACTATGGTCAACCATCATGAATAAAGTCAACTACAGTTGATTACCGTTGATCATGCTGACCATAGTTATCTACAAGCTATCATAGTTGACTATGGTCAACCATAGTAAAACATGGTGGGCATAGCTAACTATGTTTGACCACATTGACTATGGCTGACAATGATTGACTATTTTTTACCATGGTTGACTATGGTCAATCTGGTTATACGAAGATAATCATGCTTGCTCATGGTTAACTAAGGTTTATCATGGTTCATTATGATTACCCATGGTTGACTATGATTGACTAAGATTAGCATGGATGACTATTGCCAACTATGGACATCCTTACTCAATCATGATCAACCATACTTTGATTTTTGTTTATCACATTATAATGTTGAATATTAAATAAAAGTTAAACTTTATTAAATATAAATATTAAACCTTATTAACAAAGCCTAATATTAATATTTCTAATAATAATAATAAATTAAGATAGTCAACTTTAATAGTAATAATAAATTATTAATAATATTTTCAATCATATAATATTAAGAATTTTAAGAATAATTATAATATGGTCAACTTTAATATTAATATTTTTATCGTTATTAATATTATTAGTAGTCAACCCTGTTGTTGTTGTTGTTGTCGTTAAACATGTTTAAACCTTGATTAGGATTGACTAATATTGACAATGTTTGACTTTGGTCAAACAAAGTCTTGTATAATTGAATATGGTTGACTTACGTTCGTTCGATGAGTATGAGTGAACAAGGTTGACTATTGTTAACTATGGTAAACATATCATTGGCCATGTTTTCTCATGGTCAACTATTTAAACATTAATTATAATTTCTCACTATGTTTGACTATGTCATCATGTTGTAACATTTTTATTTGCTTGTCATAGTACGACATCATTTTTTATTCCATCACACATGATGTTGATTTTTGTTCATCATATTGTGATGTTGATTTTTACTTGTCATATTGCGACGTAGATTTTTGTTTGTCATATTGCAAACTTGCTTTTTTTATTTGTCATATTGCAACATTGATTTTTGTTCATCAAAATGTGACGTGATGTTTTTGCTCAACAAATGCCATGTGGATTTATGTTCATCACATTGTAATGTCAATTAAATATTAAGTAAACTGTTAAAACTTTATTAAATAAAAATCTTAAAAAACTTATTTGGAAAGATTAATATTAATATATTTAAATAAAAACTTTAATTAACTAATGAATATTAATAATAATATTAATAGTTTTTTATTAGTCCTATAAAAAAATAAAATTTAATAAAATATTGAATAAACTTGAAATCTTATAATTAAATATAAATACCATATTAATAAAATATTATTGAATTTTATTAATAAACGTTAATACTTATGGTTCATTAATAAATATTATTAAACTTTTTTAAAAAACCTATTTAATATATTAATATCAATATTATTAAACAATTTAAAACCTTACAAATAAAAGCTCATTGAAGACTATCAATATTAGTAAATGTGTTTTAAACCATATTAATGTTAATATTATTAAAAAAATAAACTTTGACTATAGATGATTATGGTTTAACCATGGTGAACATGATGTGATGAAGTTGACCATAAACAACCATGGTTTGACCACTTCGACCAAAGTTGACCATAGTTTTCTATGACAAATTATCTTTGTCCATGTTAATAATGCATGGCTATGGTTGACCATATTTTACCAATGTGATCTAGGTTGACCATGTTTGAGCATATTAACGATAGTTGACCATGTTGAGCATGTGTTTACCATGGTTTTCAAAGGTCGATTATGGTGACTATGGTTGACCAAAGATGACAATGATTGACCTAGTCTACCCATGATTAACAATAGTTGGCCATGTTGACCATGGTTGCCCATCATTGACTATGGTTGGATTGTTCATCATGGAGGAACATGATGATGATAATTGACCATGGTTGTTTAAGGGTGAACATGGGTGACCGTGATTGACTATCATTGATCACGGCTAGCTATGTTTAACTATGGTTGATCATTATTTTACTATGATTGATGTAATATCACTCCAAATTAGCTAGAAAAAAATGTTGTTTTACCAATTATTACACAATTAATTTTTTCTTTTCTTTTCTTTTTGTTATATATATAAGTTAAACAATTATGGAGATTTGAGCCTTGAACCCCACAATATACCCCATAACATGAACATCATCAAATTGAGTCACCCCAATCATCTAATAGTTACTATATTTCTAATGTTTCTAGCTTACACATGTGAAACACACCATGGAAGTTTTCCACATGCTTTATATATATTTCTTGCACTAAATAGAAGTATGTTTTTCTTGTATTTATCTTCGTTAATATCTTGGGCTTAATACCCAACCCTAGTTAATCCTGGGTTTATCTTATTTCTTTTTTTTCATACTTAAGGCTATAGAACATCCTTATTTTTTTTTTCCTTACATACCTCACTAGAGACCTTTTATTCCAATTTTTTATAAAAGGTGTATAATGCGTACATTATAACAAGTGATGCATGCAGCTGGTAGTCCATGCTTGTAATGTTTATTTGTTTTTTTCAATCAAATTAGTCATGGAGAAAGGGTCATAGAAGCCCCAACACTATTATGACAATGCTGGAAATGTCTGCAAGAAGAACATACGTCTACAAGCAAAACCTATGGAGAGTGAACATTTAATTATCAAAACGGAAAAGAGAAATATACCACACTTTTATTTAAATACATAAATTTCATCTCACAAACATAAGACTCACATCCAACATGGTCTCCCACAAAAAATAAGTGAGAATCACTGTAAATTGAATTGAACCACAAACATTCTGGTAATAACAATATGTTGTAAATAATAATGATATGAATAAAATAAGGGAGAAACGCATCGCAGAGACTAAACTCTAATATAGAATACTATTTCATAGATTACAATACTAGAATACTATTTCATATTGGAATACATTTGTTGCACTTTATATATGAACATAAATATCTCAAAACTGCACACAACACAAAATTATAGTGTACAATATCCCTAATTGAAAAATAATTTAACAAATGGGAAAAATATGGAAAGATGTGATCAACCATCTCAACCTATCACAGGCCGAGGGATCTATCTAAAAGAGTGCAATGCCCTTAACATTTCCATTTCATCTGTAGCATTTACCTTCAAGAACAAATAATTTCCATTAAGTCTATTAGATGGAGTGAGACACCATATTTTCACATACAAACATTTTCTCAAACACACTATACTCAAAGCTACCACGTGGATTCCAACTAAACAGAGAAAGAGACTACATTTTTTATTTAATATACATGCATCATTCAACTTATTTTCAACTTATGTTCTTGGCTTGAAAGTGTATCCAATGATAGTGACAGAAGAAAACGAGAAAAACAAAGAGAGACGAAGTCACAAAGCCATCTTTTAACCAATCTTGATGGCATGAAAGTACATTGTTGTGGCTAATAGCTATCAAAAAAAGTATAAGAGAAACATAGAAAGTACATTGTTGTGGCTAATAGCTCTAGAAAAAAGTATAAGAGATATGTAGTAGTAGATGCTAAGTCGTGGCATGGAATAATGTTTGTTTAATTGTACAGTTAATATGGAATAAAACAACTTTGTCCCCTTTATATAGGAAGTAATTAAAGGAAGTAATTTCAAGGTGCGCCATGAAATTGTAGGTTAACCTGAAATATTAAATTCGATTTGAATTCATTATAGAGATGGTTTGCGTTTATTGATTCCCAGCTAAAGCGCCTGAACCCACAAGCAGTCTCAAGTCCCATCTCCTTTCTACCACAAAAGTAGTCATGACTTTCAGCATTTGAGCGAGTACTCGTGCCAAGAGACCAAACATGAAAGTTGGATATGCGCTTAACCTCCTCAAAATAGGGTAAATTCTCTCCTTTTCCATTTAAGTGTTGGTGCCCAACAATGCCATTCCTATGCGGATACCTTATGCTCCCCCTCCCCAGTGTTTCATCATTTGCAAGCTCTTCTTTCGTCAGCATCATAATACACCAGAAACAAAATGATTTCATTAGCTAGCGTGCAACTTTTCTACATCATGATATAGCAAAAAGTGTGTGAGAAAGGACTGCCAGGGCTTATGATATGATATATAATGGGAAGAGAATATTTGTGTACAGGTAAACAACTTGTTATAGTAAACATGATGAGACAATCTTTGAAACTCATTGGTTATGGATTAAAAATATTTACACAACTGTCCATGGGAGTGAGCTTGCTGAGTAGTTTGTTACATGTTAATTGCTTTAACAAGTTGAATCTCACACCAGGTGAACGTAAACAATAGCACAAATATTTTGAATTTCCAGAGAAATCAAATAAAATCATGAAAAAGTATTTATAAAGCAAGAAAATAATCATATAGACATTGAATATTCGTAGCATTTGATAAGATCTATAATGGCCATTTTCAAACTTGAAGAAAATGATATTTTAATAATTTAATATCCGCTCACATTTAGAAAATTACCAAATTCATTCACCATGAATGATTTATTCCACATAAATCGTTAACCATGAAAATTACCAAACATGTTCACCATGAATGTGTTGGAGTTGTAACCATAGAAAGAACAAAAGCACAATCAAACACTAAACACAGAATAAAGAGCCATTCATTATAATTATGGAAGTGATAGACAGCACAATGACAGCTTGAGCAAGTACCCATGTCAAGAGACCGGACATGAAAGTTGGATTTGCGACTAACCTCCTCAAAACAAGGTTAATCCTCTCCTTCACCATTTAAGTCTTGGTGCCCAACAACGTCATTCCTATGTAGATACTTTATTATCCCCCTACCCACTGTTCCATCATTTTCGAGCTCTACTTTCTTCAGCATCATAATACTCCCCCTCCTCACTGTTCCATCATTTACAAGCTCTACTTTCTTCAGCATCATAATACACCAGAAACAAAATGATTATGATTTTGATTAGCTCATTGATTATCCAAGCGTCATCCATGCACATAGTAATTTACATTCGCTACATGTCCCATTGGAATAAAAAATAATAAATAATAAAAATATATATAATAAATTAAATTAAATATAACAAATTTATGAGATGGACACATGAAGCTGGCATGCATCCCACGTGCCCTTCTAGAATCCCATGCTAAACTTGGGTAGCCATTCTTAGATTCTATCTTCATGGCTTGAAGCTAGAGCTTCTCTCTGAGTCATTCATTTCTGTTGCGTTCCGCCCAAAGAATGTAGCAACTAGAGCTTCTCTCCGAGTCATCCATTTCTTATGCGTTCAGCCCAAAGAATGTACCAACATTAGTAACATGATAAAGAATTGATTTTGTAAATCAAAGATTGCAATCAGAGCATGGTGTCGACAGAGTCATCTAGAGAGAAGAGCATTGATTCCTGTGTTCCGGTTCTAGTAGTGTCAAGAGCAATTTTAGTGGGAATGTAAGTGATGGCATGAGTGAAGATGCAAAGATTAATGAATGCAAAATTGTTGACAATGTAAAAAACGAGAGGCTTGAGTGTGTTGAAAGTGGGAAGAGTACCCTGAGAGTGGCCAACTACAGAAGCAGTGTTAGAGACAACAATGAAAGTAACTGCAGTAGTTTGAGCAATGCTCTAAACAAACAACATAAAGACAATGATTGAATATGGGATGCCATTTAGGGCATAAAAGTCAGAGATGGGTTTTTGGTTTTGAGTCATTTTAGGCTTCTAAAGCCCTTGGGAAGTGGGGATATTGGGAGTGTTTACTTAGTAGAGTTGAATCAACTATTTTTTTGTAATGAAAGTAATCGATGAAGGGTTGCTGGAAAACATGAATAAGTCTCTCATAGTGGACAGACCCAAAGAGAGATTATTTCTTGTTTATATCATCCATTCTTACCAACATTGTAACCTCATTTCGAGATAGATAAGTTCTCCTGCCTAGTCATGGAGTTTTGCAGTGGAGGGGATCTACATATTGTTGGGTAGCGATAGCCTGGGAAACGCTTTTCTGAAGCTGCTTCAGTGTAAGTGAGGTTGTTAGCCTTTATGCATATGAAGAGTACCTTTAATTTTTTGGTAATTCTGGGGTCTACATAGATCACGTCTAGATTTATTTTTATTTATTATTCTCTTTGTGTTGCCTATTGTTAGTTGCACTTTCAAATGTCTGTGGGTGGAATTTCTTGACTTTCTTGCAGTAAATCAAACTCCATGTTCTAGTAAGTTCATCTAATTAAATTAAATTCAATTAAATGTAGGTTTGAGTTGAGTTTTGAATTTGTTTTTTTCCTTTATTTCAAGTTTTATGCAAAATAAATCCTTCCTTTATTTCCATTATTCATTTATGCCCAGAGTTTATTCATTATCATATAGAAATTGACTGCAGAAAATAAGTTTCTACGAGAGTTTTTTTTATTATAGTGCATTTTACATTTCTTTTTTGTTACAAACTAAACAGTAATGAGTGAGAGAGAAACTGCATAGGTACTAAAACTGGGTGACAGAGAAAATGCATAGGAACTAAAACTGGGTGATAGAGTATTATAGAGTGCATTTTATATTATTTTATATTTCTTTTTGTTACCAACTTAGCAGTATTAGGTGAGAGAGAGAAAAAACTAAACAGTGAATAGGTGAGAGAGAAAATGCATAGGAATTGAAATTTATGTCGAAACATAAGAACAAAAATTTATGGTGAAACAACTTGCATAAGAACTGTAACTAAAACTATACCATTGGTTTGCTATTTTGGTAGGTCAATATCATTTCCTTCCTTCCTTTTGTGGTTGAAGAGCTCCACAAGTTATACCAATGTCTGCAAAAATAAATCAGTTGGAGTGGATGGTCGATGAGTTGCAGGATCCAACTCCTTCCTTTTGAATTGTAACTGAAACTATACCATTGGTTTGCTTTTTTGGCATGTCAATATCATTTCCTTCCATCCTTTTATGGTTGAAGAGCTCCACAGGTTATACCAATGTTTGCAAAAATAAATCAGTTGGAGTGGATGGTTGATGAGTTGCAGGATGAGTTCCAGTCAATGGTCGATTGGCATAAATCATATCAATCATGCCTCTTGTGCCTTTTGAGAAACTCCATGACTAAGGTAATGGCTTGAGCCCAGGCATATTTCCAACACATGGCAGCATGTAGCGTGACAACATGCTACTTGGTAGCTTGCCATGAACCTGTGGGTTGCCAACTAAAATACGTTATATATCCATCTACTAATTTAAATCTACTTTGGATAAAATAGAGACCATTTGTTCAACAACCAAAGTTTGGATAAAATGAATTTGCCAACCTTTTTAGTTATATATCCATTTACTAATGCACCTACTACTTTAGATCAAATACATCTACTACTTTAGGTCAAATGTACTTTGGATAAAATAGAGACCATTCTCTATTTTGGATAAAATAGAGACCACTTGTTCGGCAACCAAACTTTGGATAAAATGAATTTGCCAACTTTTTTTAAAATAAAACTCTGGATAAAATACTCTAGCCAAGCTAAAATGACATAGAGTCACTTGAGTTTTGCAATAAGAGGGCAAACTCAAAACAAACTCAAAGCATTGGTTAAAAATTTCAGCAAAAGAAATTGCCAATCGTGAAATTTGGTTAAAATTTGGTTAAGAGCAGAATTAAGGAAAAAAAATTTAGTCAAACCATGCCTTAATCTCCAATCAATATGGAGCTATCGCTCTAGTCCCTGCATTGCCATAAGCAAGGACTAATAAAATAAAATAAAGCTTTGGCATAAGAGAGTTTAGACTTGGGTTTTCTCTATCTCCGTCGGAACTATTCACAAAACCATACGACATGTAATTAAACATGAGGTTCCACAGCATCAAGCTTCAACATCACTAGCTCGTGGACTTGGTTCACGTGGTGTTCCAAGGTGGATGAGGGCCCGTGCTGCTAGATTCATAACCCTAACCAACTGTCTTAAATCAACGATGTGGATCATTCATTGATACATCGACAGTGATCATGATTTGGTAGTTCGTTAGGGTAACTACACTAAATTCACGTACACCATCTAGGTCACATTGTTGTTTGCTCTGGTTGAGAGTTGAGCTCTGCAACCTCATGTTGTTTTTAACTGAGAATATTTTTTTTTCTTTGATTCTGGAGAGGGTTGACGTTGAAGATTTGATTGTTCCGCTTAGTTCCACACTTTAGGGATAATATGCATACTGACAGAGACATTTATGTATACCTCCATCAACTCCACTTCGTAAAATCTCAGTCCTCTTATTTTTTCTTCGTTTGGTATATGAATTTTAAACTCCTTTACGGTGTTCTCAATAGTTTCACTCCTTTTCTAGGTTGCAGACAAAACCCTAATGTCTTCTTTCGAGGGCTTTGGTCGCTGCATCTTACTTTCATAAAGGTTCGGCTGGGTTATGCCTTCTTCAGGGGTTCTTTGGCGTATTTCCTTATGGTAAGACTAATTTTTCAATCTCTATCCCTCACCATTTCAGAATAATTTCTTTTTCTTACAAACTAAAGCTTAATTAATGAGTATAGTCCCTCCGTGGTAGGTATCGTCCAAGGACTTCGCTCCTCTCGTCAATGGCAATTATAAATCCAAACATTGTGACAATTTCATTTACTTTTCCTTATGATGTCTTCCTATAATTTTTGTTTCTAGAATTTGATCATGGGTTTGCTCTATTCTTCACAGGTTAGTTACAATTCCGGTGGGATTTGATTTGGGCATTTTCTGGAGCTAAATATTCAAAACCTGTCTTCTCTTCGCCGCGACTGTTTAGGGTGCCTGTTTTCCTTCATATTTTTACAGGTTATCGATGCCAGTTAAAGGGTTCGATTTGTCCAGTTCTCATGAGAGAACTTTTGGGTTTAAGGTTTTTACAGAGAGGCCTCCTCTAGCGAAAATCATCCTTTTGTTATGTTCATGCCTGGAAAGTTTATGAAAAGTATATAGCGAAAATTTCCAGTATCTGTAGACAGTCTCTTTATGGGTGTTTACCCTTTCAACTAATTTCTATTTTTTCTTCTTTTGTATCTTCATATATGGTCCAATACTCATGTAGTCGAGAATGTCAATTATATTTGTTATTTGAGCAAGGCTGGACAATAAATATTTCAATAAATATATATGTTTTCATTTGAGAAGATATAAATGTGTAATTTTTTCTTTTATTTAATTTATTGTTTGTTATTTAATATACCATTAGGGTTTCTATGCTCTTTAAAATATACTTATTCTTTATTTACCATGCAAGCTAGCCGTTACAACAATTTTAGCATTTATGGAATTTATATTTCTTTACATTCACACTATTAATTATTATAGTTTATGCATTTTGTCTTAGTTATATAGTTTTATAATTATTGTTTTAAATTTTCATAGACTTAGCTCGGGACCACCAATATCTTCTTTAGGCCTTACTACTTCCTTCACCCAAGACTTCATATCCCTTGGCCAAATGGATGAGGTTTTATTAATTTTCATGGCCTCGGGAACTCCTATCATGGGAACCACCAAGATCCTCTTTAGGCCTTACTACTTCCTTCTCCCACGACTTCCTATCCCTTCGCCAAATTGATGAGGTTCTATCAATTTTCATGGCTAACCTAGGCATGGCTTGACTATTATTTATTTTAACAATCCTAATTATTATAATATAATGACTCACTTGTAAATGTATAAGCTTTGAATATATACATGTACATTTATAACATGCTTGGCAACCTACTACATAAGGATGTTCCCCTTTTAATTTTATTGTTTAAGGTATACCATGGTATGCACTTTAGTCCTACTAGGCATATTTTCTACCCTAGCCACATCGCACTATTTTCCTTTTGTTCCTATCCACTCTGCAATGGCTATTAGGATGGCCCTTGGTCTATGTCTTCTATTCAAACTCCCAAAGGACATTCTTCGTTATGGTACCTCTAGATTTTTTGCAATACACAACCATTCTTTTTCAAAAAGGTTAACAAGACCTACTCATTCTCTTACTCAAATACATCTAGGAGACAAAGTTATACAAAACCTTCCTACCTAATTTATTACTCTATTTTCCTTTTGTTCCTATCCACTCTGCAATGGCTATTAGGATGGCCCTCGGTCTGTGTCTTCTATTCAAACTCCCAAAGGACGTTCTTCGTTATGGTACCTCTAGATTTTTTGGTACCTCTAGATTTTTTGCAATAGTTTAGTCCAAATATACATCACACACAACCATTCTTTTTCAAAAAGGTTAACAAGACCTACTCATTCTCTTACTCAAATACATCTAGGAGACAAAGTTATACAAAACCTTCCTACCTAATTTATTACTCAAATACATCTAGGAGACACGCGGAGTTATACAAAACCTTCCTACCTAATTTAATCATACCTTGAACTGAAAAGGAACATACTTATCATAGATTCATTTTGAAGTGGTCATGTATACTTATTGAAGGATTTTTAAAAATAAATTAAAGGCTCCCACGTTCCTCCCAGCAGTGTCCTACTTACTTTCTCAGTTTAGAACCAATTTTTCTCTCCAACTAGTATTTTTGTTTTTAGAAAGTAACTACCATTATATGCCACAATTCTCTTTTCATGGGTTCCACCTCATGACACCTATCTCTAGTCATGAATTTTCTTAGTAGTCTATCTTTGCCAATCATTCAATTGAATGGAAAAAAGGAGGATTTTTTTTCTTTTTTTGTTCCTTCCCCTTCTTAGGCATAATTGATTTAAACTGTTTTCCTAACAACTTCCTAACAACTGGGAGTCTAATATAGTTTTACATATCAAGAATATTAACACACCAAAATCAATTTCTTCTTTTGTTATTTAAAATAAATATTTACGTCAGCCCATCATGTAATTTGTCCCTCTTAACTTTTCAACCATAGGTTTAAAATAAAATTCATAAAATAACTTTCTAGTGGTATTAGATCTCCCCTCCCCTTAAAAGGAAAGGAGAGGTTGTCCTTGGTGTTTTTTGGTTTCCATTTTGCTTGGAATAACATAGGAAAATATCCTTCATTTCATCTTCCATCTCTGAGGTGGCCTCCTCAGCCCTAAAGTGCTTTTCTTTCAAGAATTGAAATGGTGTTTTGTTCTCGAGTAATTTCATGTGCATGTCAATAACATAAATATAATTGTGTAGGGTTTATGCAACTTATTTTTTATTTGAAGCCTAAGCCTGTAGGGTTGGAAAGTAACTATTTCTATTTTTGTTTGAGAAGATATAACTATGTAATTATTTTTTATTTAATTTATTATATGTTATTGAATTTACAGTTAAGGTTTGTAAACCCCTTAAAATCTACTTATGCATGGTCTGTTTATCATACAAGCTAGCCATTATTATTTCTAGGGTGTTTAGATGCATCTATAATGGTAGTTTAAGTGTTTATGGCATTTCAATTTCTTTACATTCATATTATCTATTATTACACTTTATGCATTGTGTCTTTAGTAGTTCTATAATGCTACAATTACTATTTTAAATTTTAGCATGTCAAAACTAGGCTAGAGGCCTCAAGAACTCCTATCATGGGGCTCACTAGGATCCTCTTTAGGTGCTACTACTACCTTTTTTGACTACTGTGCGTCCCTTGGAAAAATCAAGGAGGTTTCAACCCTTGTCATGGTCTACATGGCTAACTTGGGCATGACTTGAATATCATATTATTTAATTTAACAATCCTAAGTATTATATTATAATGACTCTAGTTTAAATGTATAAGATTTGAATATATACTTGTATTTTTATAACATACTTGGCCTATAATTAGTCAGCACAATCTACTACATAAGGATGTTTCCCCTTTTCCTTTTTTTGTTTAAGATGTACCATGGCATGTAATTTACAGCTACTAGGCATCTCTTCTACCCTAGTTACATCCCACCATTTTCCTTTTATTCCTATCCACTCTACAATGGTTACTAGGATGACCCTTGGTCTAGGTTTTATGTTCCAACTCCTAGAGGACGTCCTCAGTTATGGTGCCTACAACTTTCCTATAATAGGTTTAGTCCAAATTATATAATTATATATATATATTATATATATATATATATATATATATATATATTAATATATATATATATACACACACACAACCATTCCTTTTCAGAAAGGTTAATAATACCTACTTATTCACTTTCTCAAATAGATCTAGGTGAAAAGGAGTTATAGAGAACCTTCCTAACTAATTTATTGATGCTTTGAATTGAAAAAAGGAGCATACTTATCATAGATGCATTTTTAGGTAGTCATGTATACTTATCTAAGAATTCTTGAAAATAAATTAAAGGCTTTCATGCTCCTCCCAACCATGAACTAGATTTCTCAGTTAGTTCCCCCCTGAGATCCACTCCTCCCTACTAGGAGTCACTTTCAAATTCTCCTCCTTAACCTTTTAGTAGTGTCCAACTAATTTTCTAAGTTCAAAATCAGTCTTTCTCTCCCATTGGTCTTTTTTCTTTTAAAGAAACTACCTGTATCTATCACAATTCTCTCTATACAAGTTCCACCTCATGACATATATCTCTGGTCATTAATTTTCTTGGAGGCCTCTCTTTGCCAATACTTCAACTAAATGGAAAAAAGGAGTGTTTCTTTTCTTTTTCTATTCCATTCCCTTCTTGGGCATAACTTATTCCAACTATTTTCCTAGAAATTAAGAGTCTAATCTCACATGATAGCCTTTAACATATTTTCAAGAATATTAATGCACTCCAAACAATTTTATTTTATTTTATTTAAAATAAATATTTACATCAGTACAACATGTCATTTGTCCCTTTTAGCTTTTCATCCATAGGTTCAACATAAAATTCATAAAATAACATTCTAATGGTATTACAATTGACTATGGTTTAACTATTTTCAAACATGTTTGACCACGATTGACTATAGTTAAACATTGTTAACTATGTTTTGAATATGAATGACTATGGTTGACCACAGTTCATGATGGTTGTCTATGTTCACAATATTTGACCTTAAGTGACTATAAATGATCATGCTAGTCCATGATAAACATGGATTTCCATCATTGACTATGATTGACAATGGTTTGTTTGTGTTGTTAATGGTTATCCATGGATGTCCATCGTTAACTATGGTATACTATGGGTGACAATGGTTGTCTATGTCACAAGGTTCATCGAACTTCAACCTTGAGGTTTGAATTTGGTGAACCTTAAGGAATTTTTGAGGTTTGATGAACCTCATAGCCATTGACCAAGTCACAACTGAAGCTTGTAATCTATCCTTGCAGTTTCCTTATCCGTGATAGTAGTATTTATGTTTATTGATGTCAATTGCTTCCTATTATATCCTATATTTGATTTTAAAGTTTATATATATATATATAAATGAACCTAATGGAGAACCTCATTCCAACCTCATCAAAAAAATTGAATTTGAATCGAACCTAATCATTGTCAAATCACAACTCGAACCCAGACCATTGTCCATGGTTTACCTTGTTTTGACTATGATTGACCATCATTTGAAAATTGTAGAGCATGGTTTGACTATGCATGACAATGCTTTGAACATGCTTTAATTGTGCTTGACCGTGGTGCTTGAATATGGTTGACCATTATTGACTATGGTTGAACATGGTTTGACTTTGGGTTAAGAATTGTTTGACTATGTTCAATTGTGGTTGACTATGATTGACTATAGTTGACCATGCTTTGAATATGGTTTGATGATGATTTATTTTGACTTATTCTGGTTTATTATCGTTTGACTATCTTTGTTGTGTATCAACTTTGTAAATATGATATGTCACTATGAATTCATGTTGTCAGCCATGGTTGACCATGGTTCAACTATCAATATGGTTTGACTATCACCATTATTTTACTATAACTATCATATATCAATTCTATAAATTTTATATGCCACTACGGTATGTTGTGTTTGACTAAAATTCAACCATGGCCATCCACTATAGGTCACCATGCTCAACCCTTTCCATCTAGTATAAGCCAGCATTCTCAACCATGGCCATCCACTATGGTTTAATATAGTTCACTATGGTTCACCATAGGTCACATATAAATAAACCATGATATCGGTGGTCATTGGTTCACCATGGTATTCTGGTTCATTATAGTTCACTATGGTTCAATATAGGTCACATACAAATAAACCATGATACCAGTGGTATCATTGGTTCACCATGGTATTCATATAGTCAACCATCATTAATATATATTAATATATAGTTAATAGTCTGGTTAATCATGTCATCAATGATTATTGTGTAGATTACTATATATATATTATATTATATTATTATTAATTATATATAATATTTAAAGTATAAAATAACCTTTATTAAATTGTTATGTATAAATAATTATTTGAGTTATTGATTTATTAATATATATATATAATATTTGTTTAAATAGTATTATTGAATATTAATATTATTAAACATTCTGATAATATTATTATTAAAATTTAATATTCATATTCAATTATTATTAGATTTTAATATTACTTATTATATTTTAAAAAATTTAATTAATAATAATAATTATACTTTAATTACTATTTATTTTATTTAGGTTATCTAGTAATTCGATAGCATTTGCATTAATACTAATCATAACCCTCTAAATATACATTTACAATATAGAAAGAGGAATTTGATTCGTAAATGGCGTATTTTATTGTAACTAGTTTTTGAGTGGTTCTAATCACTAAAGAATTTGTATAGATCTATAAAGAAGTTCGTTGAGTACTTCCGTTCATGGAGTAGCTTTAATATTCTAGGATTAAGAAGTTGTTATCACTCATTGGTATTTATGGTATTAATTATACATGGACTATAATATAATTACTTACTACAGTGACATGGTTAAAGTCAATAAACACAAAAATTTGTTGCTTGAGTTCTTTTTTAAACGAATTATTTATAAGCTTTGAAATATCTATTTTTTAATAAATAGTCTAGGTTGAGTTACATATAATATTGGATTGTATGAGTTTTATTTACAAATGAATTTAAAAAAAACACTCACAAAATTTTCATGGAAAATAGATGCACTGCAGAGTGCTATCGAAATGTTAGTCAAGTTAAAGAAGAGCAGCACAGCCATGGCCTCCACCTCAACCTCAATCCCAGCTTACTTGTTCCACACGAAGCAGTTGCTTGAGAAGAAACCAATGGGAGAAGAACCTTGGGTTTCGAATGTTTCATCTCTTCTTGAAATTGTGAGTGGCGTTCATTTGAATTAGGTCGCGCCTTTCAATTTTCCTTTGCGAATGAGATGGATAAATAGAGAGGATGGACAGAGGAATTTAATAGATGGAAAAATGAAATGGAGAGATGAATTCAACAGAAACAAAAATGGAACAAATAGATGTGTCGTTTAGGTGTCGTTTAGATTTTCTATATTGTATATTAATTGTCAGTTAGATTTTTAAAATTTTCACATCGAAAAATTATCCAAAATTAAGTTTGAGTTTGTCTAAGATTAGGTTTCAAAGCAATTTCAATTGCATTACACTTTTTTAAATACAAATGGAATGGTGAAAAACCAATTCCAAAATAGAAATTTCCATCAAACCATTATTAAGTATTTATTAAAATATATTATATTTTTATTATATTTATTATTAATTTGTAAAACCAAATAAAATAAAATATAAAACTTAATAATACAAAATAATGTAAACACTTATTGAATTTAGGCTTCTGTGATTCATATTAATTTTAATTTTTGAGAAGATTCTTCTGTGAAAATCACAAGATACTTTTGTCTACCTGTTTCGAACCAAACAGTGGTGAGTGTGGTTGAGTGTGGTTTATCGTAGGACAAGTTGAGTGAGGAGATCTCGCATTGCACATTAAATAGATAGGGCAGAATATTCAATGACCCAATTTTCTGGACAGATACAACTAGATTGGACCAGGAAGACAACAACTAGATTGGACCAGGAAGACAACAGCTAGATTGGACCCATGGACCAGGAAGACAACAGCTAGATTGGACCCAGAAACGGCTAGTTTGACTTTATAAGTTAATTTAGTATTCTTGTTAATGTAAATAAATCATTTTAATATATTAAGTAAATTATAAAATAGATTAATTTGAAATTGTTATTATAAAT
>APFE030552423.1:127268-145050 GCA_000404065.3 Pinus taeda | reverse complement strand
TTATAATATGAGGGTAATGTGTGATTTTCTTTGTGCTCAATGTGGAGTTGACATGTGTTCTTTTAAAATAAAAATGAAATATTCTCTAAATAGAAAATCAATCTCTGCTATAATAAAAGACAAGAGTGAATATACATGTTTAATTATTTTTAATTAAAAACATTGTAAAGCATCAATAATCCCAACCTTGGTATAGTCATAGGACTTGTTGAGATTACAACCCAATGTGGTAAAGCAATGTAATACCCATATCACAATTACTTTTATAAGAATTTATGATTTTATGTTCACTTGTAACTGTTTAAGGCAAAAATAATGGCCAAGGGGCCAAGACTAAGGTTGAATGTTTGAATGACAGGTATAAATATTTATGTGCAATTATAAATATAATGTTGTGTTTTGGAAATACTATGGGAACAAACACATGAGTAGTCAACCTACTCTCTTATCATTAACTTCTTTAGGTGTTTGGAGTCCCAAGTAGTGGAAAAGTAAAGGTGAAAGTTGTCAAAGTTATAACATCCCATAATTCCCTAAGATTCTAAGAGGAATGATCATCACTAAAGAGACAAAATAACTACAGATAAATGTTATGTTGGCTGGGGAATAAGCAACATAGCTAGAGAGAAATGCATTATGGAATGGTAAGAAAAAAATACCTATAAAAATCTTGTGTACAAGAAAGAAGGGAGAAATATTGGAAAAGTAGGACATATATTGGAAAGGTAGGATGCTATTAGAGTCTATGTGCGAAGGAGGAAAAATACCAAAAAAGTAAGATAAGTTACTAATATGAGAGAATATTGAGGCTTGGGGGGGAATTTTTGTGGTTGCAATTCACTAGTTTGGAGGAACGCCTTTGTTCCTATTGTATTTCCAAATGTTCATAATAACCAAATAAGTAAAAATATTTCCGTAGTTGTTCTATTTGGGAATGTTTGGTTTTGGAATATGTATTAGCTAGTGATATTTGGTGTGTGCTTGTTTGCACCAAGAATGAACAATGAAAAACACATTTAGAGAACATAGGAAGGAAATATAGCTAGCATGCAATGGCAAACATATAGTAAATTGTCATGAATGTAGGTAACTTTGATAGTAAAAAAGGCATGAATGCATGTATGTTTTCATAGAAAACAAAGCAAATATGGATGCAAATCATTATGATGAAACAAAGAATAGATATAAGTATATTTATATTTTTTGGGTACTTCATTTTTCTGGGGTCAATTTTGGTTGGAATATGGTTGGGGAAAATAGATAGTGCAAGCTAAAAAAGAGTTTGGTATATTTGTTTAGAAAACAACAACGGAAAAGAAGGAAGAAACAAGAAAAAGGACCAGGTGATTATGTTGGAATTTTTCAAGGCCACAAAAGAAGGATTAAAGCTATTACAATGTGAACCAAGTATGAATCCTGTCAATTCGGTTAGAAATGAATTCATCAAGCAAGCACGGGTTAAGTTGGATAGGATCAATGGGCATATATATATATCTATATCTATATATATATATATATATTATATATATATATAATATATAGATATAGATATAGATATATGCAGGGTGAGTTGTGCAAGAGAGAGATATAACAAAAGAAGGCAATAATCCAGTTAAAATCAGGACTCACACTTTGTTCTTCTCATTCTATTGTATTCATGCATAATTTTGGGGTTGTAATGGGTTTTGATTTTGGGGTTGTAATGGGTTTTGAGGTGATACTTAACAAATCTATCCAAGCTAATGAAGATATGGAGATGTAATATTTATTAGGCTCAATAGTGATAAGAAGAGATTATTGCAGGCAACTCTTATGTTTTATGAATGGGTGTGTCTGTATGCATGTGCCCACTTTAAACTTTTTGAGAATCTATGTCCAATTTTGCATAATGTGTTTATTTATTGTTGAGAAAAAGGTCATCTAGTGGATCTACAATTGTTAATGACTATGATTCACATTTTGATTGATTTAATCTATTCTATCACCATCTAAACCCTAAACATCACACATATGTCTCGACATGCCTTAGGTGATACTTTTTTCCCTTGTGGAAGATCGAATATGTTGGCATTATGCTAGAATAAAACAAACTCTTTTTTGGGACCCTATTGTCGAACTCGTCTCTATAATTGAAATTTCCACCAACAAATGGTTCCATTGTCTAGACCCAAAGATTAATTAGTAGTTTTAGATAATGGTGAATAGGGTCATTAAGAGTAGTGTTCGAGAGTGGTGGGAATAGAAGCTTGATTCCTTCATTTATCAACAAGAACAATTATGAAAAAAAGCCCTAGATTGGGTCTGAGATGATATCTTATTTATCGAGCCTCCTACGACAAATAGGAGATATTTTTGTGTAAATTCCGTGAAGAATTGTATCATTAGTTAATTAGGTTGAAAAAATCCTTGGGTGTTGGGAATTCTGGTTAGATTTCAGAACTTGATAACAATTGATCTAGTAGCTTTACATAGGCTAGATCACACACTTCCCAAGGCTATCGAATTTTGGGTAGAAGCTACATTAGAAGGATATATTATTGAGTCTGTTTCAAAGAATCATTATTCGTTTTTCAAAGTGGAAGAGGTTTTAAAATATGGGTTAAGAGGACAGATGTTGAAAGGGATTCCTTTGTGGATTAATGTTCTCATGGTAGAAGAAAGGCTATTATTGCTTCCTCAATCTAATATGGTAGTGTAAAACCATCATACTAGTGGCGGGGTTTTTGGCAGAGTTGTCAACTAGTTGCGGAAGTTGAGAGAGAGTTGTGATGGATGGGGAACAGTTGTGAAAATTGCGAGGATTTAATAAGTGTGGAAGTTGAGAGAAAGTTGCGATGGATGGGGAAGCGTTGCATAAATTGTGAGGATTTAGAGAGATTAGAAGGGAATGGATATATGATGAATGGAGGGAATGAAAGTTTCATGATATTAGGAGAATGTGAAGGGAGTTGCAATATATAGGAGAAATATTGAGCACTCCAGAGTTGTGCTGAGAAAAGATGAGAAACCCAAAGTTGTAAAATGAAGTAGATGGAGAAGGTTTGAATTCTAATGCAAGAGAGGGAGCTAGAGGAGATGAGTTAAAAATTCAGAATAAAAATGATGAAGCCCATCAAGAATCATATGGAACTTGAAAACCATAAATAACATGTTAGAGGTTCATGATGTTCAATTTGAACATTCATGCAGATGAAGAGATGCACTTTTTTACAAGAAGGTTATTTTATGAGGATGATTCTTCCCCAAAAAGTAGTAGTCCACAAGGTAGAAGCATGATTGTCTCTCTCTTTTTACTTCCCCTTGTACCCTATAAAAACCTTTAAGTTTCATTTCCAGGATAGTTAAGTCTTTGAAATTCCATACCTTTCATAAGGTGTATTCAACTAGTAGTTCTCGTAGTAGTATTCAGTCTCATCCTATAAATTATTTGTAACCTAGTTTTAGAGGACTTATTTTAGTTCCATGTGGTCACACTCCAATGGTTGGGAACATAGCTAGATATTTTACTTTGTATCCTCAGTTTTCAAGTTGAGGAGATGAGGATGTAGAAAAAATTCTTACTTGTGTGAAGCTATCTTGAGATCTACACAAACTCTAGAAGACTCTAAAGTGATTAAATTCTAGACTAACTTAAGACATAGGGCTTTTCAGTGGTTTGTTAAATGGTTAGCCACAACTGAAAATATGGCTCCAGATATGGTAGAAAATAATTTATTAAGGATATTAAATTGCTTTAGTTGGAGAAATAGTGTTTCACTGAGTTGTGAGATATTAAGCAGCAAGAAGGAGAAACTACCTAGGAAAGTATGCATCGATTCAAAGATGTTGTTGGGAAGTTGAATTATTTGATTCATCTAGACCACCAAAGGAATGGTTTATCAAAGCATTATTTCAATTGACCAAGATCCCTCTAACATAACACAAAATTGATACTATACATGATGCATTACAATAAGCTATGAATATTGAACAATGGCAGGATATCCTAACAAATTTAAAAAAAGTTTTACTTCTGGGGATCCTATTATAATTGGCTTTCAGCATCAAATTGTTGAATTAACTGAGAGGATAAAGGAGATGAATACTGTGAAACCTAATCAACCACAAGTTTGGTTTACAGTATGTCATACAAAGGGACATCATGCTAAAGAATTCCTAAGGTTATGAGAGGCGGGGCCTTCTAATGTACCATTAGGATTTCCTAATCCTCATGTAGGACCTTCTAGAGGGGTTGCTGAAGTTTCAACAAGGTGTTCCTTTTTAGGGACATACCCAGCTCCATGTATTTCTAGATCAACAAGGTATGTCTTCTAATGAATATTGTGAGATTTTCCATACCTATTATTATTCTCCTTGAATCTTCCATATATTACAAAAAGATTCAATTGTATCTAATGATAAATTTTGTGAGCTTTTTGGGTCTCCCAATCACCAAACCGAATAGTGCAGAGCCATGGAAACTTTGATTGATCGACTAGATCATACTTCTTTTCAAGTAAATGATTATCCTCGGGGAAGAGGAGGTGCGGGATATAGAGGAGAGAGGACTAGAAGAAGAGGTCTTGTTTGATGTTATAATTGTGACTAATAAGGCCATGTTGTTTAATATTTTCATTTACCTTGAAGACCTTAGTGTTAAAGTTGTTGAGTGAATGCCCATGCAATGGAAGATTTCCATAATTTTATCTCTTGATGGGAAGAGCATAACAAGAGAAGGGGACCTAAATTGATTAATGCAGAGCCAAGAGAGACAAAACCAATTCCACAGCCTAATATTAATATCATTGGTAGAGGAGGTAAGCATACTAGACTTGATAAATATGTGCTTGAACAACGTGCTATAACAAAAGCCTCATCACCAATAAAACCATATGATCCCCACCAAAAGAAGGAATATTATAAACATTTTATTGATATTTTTAAAAATCTAGTTTCCTCTTGCAGTCCTACAAGGATAGATCAAAAGAAAAGACAAGTATATAGTTCTGAATTTTGTCAAGGAACATTGAAACCTGTAATGGAGTGGTTCAATTTATTCTTGCATATTTCAAGTGATGAACAATTGTTTACTCAGTTGATTAATAGTCTAAAATGTGTTGTAAAATATTACGAGCTTTCATGACATCCCACTTTCACGAATTTACCAGAACAACAGAGAAAATGACTTCATTGCAATAAGCATAAAACTAGGAGGGAATACTGAATCGATGCTCAAATTGTGGGATACAAGGTTAAAGATTCCATGTTGGTTCTGGGGTCTGATGTGAACATTTTTCCAAGGAATAGACGAGAAGAATTATGGAAACCCAAGCTAGTGTTTTCTTTGATGCAGTTTCAAATTGCTAACTAATACTACACATTGCCTATTGTTCATCTTCAAGAAGTAGGAGTAGACATTGTTGGGGTGAAGAGCTATGCTGAATTTGGAGTCGTCAACAATATTGGGGATAAAGACCCATATCCAGCACTACTAGGAGTTGATTGGGTTTTTGATAATTATGTTATCATTCATATAAAGTAGGATAATATGACTGTTGAGGTAGATGGATTTCGATTTATTGATCCTTTGGATCCTTACTACGGTCTTATATTCATTGAGCCTATAATGATGTAGAAGAAACCAATCTCCTTGATCAAGTTTGTCATCCAACTAAAGGGAAGAGGGGAAGAAGGAGGATTATATCAATCCTATAATATATGTCTCTCTCAGTTGGATAATTTTTCAATACATTGAAGCTAATTCAGAGGTTTCACTAGAAGAGATGCAGTAGGGGGATCATGCGTTATATTCTAAACGATATGAATCTATTTAATGTACTCAATGAATTGGTACCAAGGTAAGATACTAGCCTACCTTTAGTGGTATTAGTCTTGTAGCTTATTTTCTCAAATAATTTGAACTGCATATTCAAGAAAGCCAAAGGCTTCCTCTTATGCATGTTTCCTTACAAGCTACTCATGCCCAGTGGTGGGTAGCTCATCACAATACATTTAAAACCTAGGATTTGGTTAAATCTGCTATGATATTTCGATTCATTGTACATCTAAGTAGGAAATGAGTGCAATTCCTAATTTTTAAGGTCATACTAGCCTAGAGAAGCATTTTCAAAACTTTAGTACTATTTGGAAGAATGTTGGATTCCCTACTGAGCTATGGCTAAATCAATTCACCCACACTTTCGGTGCACTCCCTCAAGTGTATTTCTTGAAGGAATAACCAAAGAGTTAGATAACATACTGGGATATATTAGTGTCCCAATTATGTAGCGATTTCAATATTTTGGATGAAGATGCATAAATTGTTGAAGTCCTGAAGGAAATTAACCAGTTTTTGTTTCCTATTGGGGCATTTATTGTGAAATATTTTAGCACTGTAAGTTGCAGGACTGTCTATGAATTGGGGTTTCAAGAAGTAGTTGCTTGTGGAGAAATTCATAGGGAACTTGGGGATGATGATTTATAAGATTTAAGGCACTTATCCTTTAAACAATTTCAAGGGGAAAGAAGGATTAAGGATGATCTTATGAAGGATGCCCCACATTTGCAATCTTTTGAACTTGTGAAAGCATAAAACTGGTTCTGAAGATAAACCCAAACTAGCATCCATTGGTGATTATTGTGATGAAAAAACCACCAAATATATTTTTGTTTTGCTTAAGGAATATGAGGATTGGTTCCTTGCCTAATTTTTGGAGCTAAAGGGTATCAAAGAATATTTTGGAGAGAAGAATATTGTTCTCAAGCCTCATGCCAAACCAATGAAGCATCACCCCTATTGTCTGAACCTAAGAGTGAAATAAAAGGTTAGGAAGGATATTAACAAAATGTTAGTTGCTGGAATTGTTTTTCCTGATGATGAAGATGAATGGATTAACCCGATAGTTGTTTAGGATAAGAAGGATTCAAACGGTATAAGTGTTTGTATCAACTACCACAACCTCAAGAACGTATGTGTTCATGATCCATTCCCCACTTCTTTTAGCAATGAATTATTAGATAATGTTGTGGGCCAGGAAGCTTACTCCTTCACAAATGGGTTCTAAGCATATCACCAAGTTAGAATTGTGGAAGAAGATAAGAAGAAAAATTCTTTCACCACTTAATCAGGGTCATTTACCTACCATGTGATGTAGTTTGGTCTTAAAAATGCATCTGCAGTATTTTCTAGAATTATTATTGTAGCCTTCCTCAAGTATATACATAAGTTCCTTGAAGCCTATATGGATGATTGGATTGTGTAAAATATCCTGAAGAAACACTTGAGTCTGTTGAGAGTAATGTTTGACCAATGAAGGAAGTTTCAAATCTCTCTAAATTTAAATAAATTCATCTTTATTGTGCCTTTTGGAACTCTTCTGGAACATATCATATGTAAGGATGGTGCATCAGTTGATTGTACTAAAGTTGTGGTAATTCTTAATATGTTGTCTCCTATAAGTATGAATTAGTTGAGATCTACATTGGGCATACAGGTTATTATCGCAGAATCATCCACAACTATGCTCTAACCACTACACTAATGGAGAAGTTGTCAAACAAGAACTTACCCTACATATCGACATTTGAATGTGATGATACTTTTGATACTTTGAAAGAAAAGTTAGAAAGTTCTCCAATTATGGTATATCCTTATTAGAACAAGTAGTTAAATGTGAACATTAATTTAGTTAGTATTGCTCTCAGCACCATCCTTGTGCAACATAAAGAAGGAAATCTAGACCATCTGATATATTTTGCTAGTTGGAAACTCTCTACTGCAGAGCACAACTACACCACAAATAAGAGTGAGGCTTTATCATGTTGGAAATAATGTTAATACTAAGAGGCAGGGTGAATCAATATTAAGGCTAATTTAATCTTTTGTGCCAATTTATATTTTTTTAATTCAAACTTCGCAATCATCCATATAACCATTAGCAACATCTCATATGGCAGCAATATGAAATCAACACATAAACACACAACATGAGAAAAATACACATTTGACACATAGGCTTAATGTGGAAACCCTTCCGGGAGAAAAACAACCAAATCTTGATTTGGTATTGATGAAAAAATGAGAGCGCCTACTCTAAACATCAATCTCTTTGTGAGCCACGACTCACAAGAAGCACCAACTCCCTCGGTTTGTTTGCTAGCACCCACTAATAGGAGAACCAACACCCTCCTTTTATAGACATGTCATCATCTTACCAAAAGCACCATGTGAAGCACCAAGTTCATGGATTTTTTGCAAGAGCCAACTTACATCTCCTTGGATTCATGAAAGCACCAACTTGTAAGAGGCGCCAACTCCCAAGCCTTCTGAGACACCCAACAATAATATAAGCTCTAACACCTAGTATGCAGGCTCTAACCCACACTCAAAGTAAAACTTATTGCTCAATATAATTGATAGCCTCTCTACATGTTTCTAGCTCTATTCTCCTCATTATCCTTTTGGCCCACTCAACATTCTATCTTCCACACATTATGCAGAAGCCCATTGTTCTACTCGACAGTCTACATTGATAGTAACACTCTCTTGACTCTGCCCACTTTGCATCATGATACTCACACATGTTCTCTACTCTCGGCCTTCTCCTTCTACTCAAGCACACTCAGCCACCTCTTAGCATCCTATACACACTTGGCCCTCTCCTCAACAATGCACACCACACAGATCTATCCTCTCAACTCTCTTAATAATGTTGCTTCCCCCGCTCCCATGTTGCTCAATTACAATCCTGAGTTTTTCTCATCTGCAACACACTAGTTGATGTTATATTTGTTTCCATCCACACTACTCAAGAGCATACTCTCATCGTGACTCTCCATTTTGTGGTTTCATCAAATTTCCTAGCCATTGAAGTTGCATTAAACATAAGAATGGGCACCTGAGTGTTTCTCCATAATGAGAATTAATTCTCAGCCAATATGCACACTACAAAAAGCAACCCCTTGCTAATTAATTCCCCACAAAGTTTATATTGTACTATAGGCATGGATCTCTTAGACTATGATTATAACTCCTTCACTTAGCCATTTTTCATTGAATTCTTCATGGCATGCTAGGAAGATCATAGATGGAAGATTACATTCAGGCCATGCTCCATTATTTGATTCTGCAAATTGTGGTCCTTGTTTCCTTTCATTAGAGTTCTTTGCAATTTCTTTTGACTTCAAATATTAATTATATATTCCAACTCATTTTTGTGATTAGAGGCTCTAAGTTCTTCACTAGCTACCGACTCATCCATTACTACATAACGAACTTACGCAAAATGGAAAATTTGGCACATAGTGCGCAAGAGCTTCCAAACTGATAGTCCTACCGAATTTTGAATTAAACAATTTTTGCCATAGGACTAGGTCTTCATGACCATTGGCTAGGCCTTTGGGTGCTAAGCACCTTATTAAGCCCTTTGCGGGCCAACTTCCCTTTGTTAATGACTATGCACTATTGGTCTCATTTCTATGTGAAATGACCAAGGCTCGATGCTAAGTCCAGATCTCCCTATCCCAACACTTTTTATTTGTGCTTCCTTATAAACTATGGCCTTGGTTTATTTCTACCTAAAATTACAAAGGGCTAGGGATTATCCCATAGCCCTTATATATAGGAAAATTACCTCACACCCTCTTTATAAACTGTCAGGGTCTATCTTCCTGGTCAACATGTCCCATGGGGTCCACCCATCCTCATTGTCATTTGTTTTCACTCTCCAACAAGGTTGCCTATCCTTCCTCTATTTCTTGATACTTTATCTTCTAGTGCATTCCATAGTTTCACATGTTTATCTTCGTCGGGGTATTCTCGCCAGGCAAGACAATCAAGTGGGGCCACTTGTTGCATACACTAGCCATTCAATTTCTTGTCGAGATGAGTTGTCTCTAAAAGAACCCATGTCATCCTAATTATTTTTCAGCCTGTTAACCTCCTCAAGTGCAGTGTTAATTTCTCTCAAGATCAAACCAATGGGATGCTTTCATGCTAATGTCACTTATGTTATGTGTCGACCTGTGATAAGTGACATGTGCCACTCAGATTTAGCCAATTAGGCCACCCAAAAATTTTGAATCCACTTTCTGCATGTCCCTCATACAACCACATCATGCTAACATCATCTTCCATCATGATCTCCTATGAGCCAATCAAATGCTTCCATGCATCTTACTGGAGGAGAGAAAAAGGTTCCCTGAGACCTTTGTTTTGTGCCAAAGTCCTTTATTAATAAAAAATCATCGGGTTCAAGAACCCAACCTTGAAACCACTCCATTGTGGTTTTTGGTATTAGGAGGAGTGATCCCAGGTTGATCCTCCTCCATTGATCTATGTGTTCACTGGTATGAGGAACCACATTCTAGCTCTTTGAGGCCTAGAAAGACTTCCCTCTTTCAGAATGTCAAAATTCTTTCATGTTGCCCTACACCTATCTCTTGATGCTTCCATTGTGTTCCCCTTTGCAATTTTTGGGCTTGCCCTCAGCAAGCTAAGCTATGAAAGTGGGGACCTCCCGCTCGACTCTTCATTGGTATAGACTCTACTACCATGTCCCAACATCCACTACCCAGTGCTATAACTTTTTTCTCCCTTTACAATCCTTTGGGAAAGCCTTTGCAGGCTTTGTTGTCACTATGGGGACCTCCTGACGCCTTTAACATTGGCTTCTTTTTCCATCCTTTTTGCCACGGTGACCTAGTGCCATGTCTCCTAACGCTTTCACTTTGTAAGCCTTAAGTATTTTCCGGGGCTATAGTATTGGGAAACCTCTACTAGGTGGGCTCCACCTGAGCCAATAAAAATGCTCACATTGCTCTTCTAGAAATCCTCATCATCCTAATCAATTCATACCATGGCTTTAAATTTTTTGCCACACTTATGCCATCAGGGTAACTTCATTGGGCTAGGTTGTTAGGTGTGCTCCTCTTGCACTAGTCAAACTACTTCTCATTGCTTTTTTGTCTGCCATGTTTGTTCGTCTCTTCTTTAATAACTCTTCTAAGAAGCTCTACCAACTGTCTCTATTTATTTTGGAAAAACACAAAAATAACGCACTCCAAGGGCTCTTCCTACCACTCTTAAGTCTTCCACTTTAAATTTGTTGCCTTAGAAATTTGACTGGTTATATTTCGCAGTCCAGGAGGCCATTTGCATACTTTAGTATACTATTGGAAATATGTTTCCAAGAACTCTCCAACCATTCTTCTTCTAGGAGCATCTGAGTCCAACTCCAGAGGAAAAATTTCCTTCAAATCCTGGGACTCGCAACCATCATAGTCATCATACTATGGCTTCTCCAATAAGCCTGCTACTATGGTGAATCTCTACAGGATACCACAACAACCATGGTACTCCCCTTGAGCTTGACACATCAAACACATCAATGTTAGCCTAGTTACCATCACATCTAGGTTAGTGAGCATCAGAATCAACATCTTATGCAACAAAAATCCATGCTAGCCTAGTTGAGATCAATGCAACACATTACTTCCACTAGCCATCCATTATCCAACAATCTCCCCCTTTGGCATTGATGGCAACACCTCATCACTTATTCAACATTAATGTCCAATTCTCATGTTGCTTCCACACTTCTCCTTCCATGAGCCACGAATGGCTTTCTCTGCTCTGCATGGGCCATCATAACTTCTTGACTAAGCTTCTCTCCCCCTTTGACATCAATTGAAAAGGGCTAGAAGCTACCTTTTATCTTTCTAACAACCAATGGTTGAGCCTTTATCTATTGATGTGCATTCTTCATGTACAAACTTATCTTCAAGAGGTGATATCACTCTCATGATGGAGCGCTTTAAGACTTCTTGTCATTGTTATTATTTCTCTAGGAACTAGACATATGTGATATGCTCCCCATGAACATATAGTCCCTTTCTTTGAATTTATCTAGTTTTGAATGGCTTAGGTTGTTGGATGAATTCTCTCTCTGACAATGCATCTTCCGTACCAGTTAACGAAAATGGAACCAATTTAAGTCTTCTCATGGTATTGTTGCTTCTACAAACACTATCCAATAATGATGCATTTCAGCTTTCTCTTCACCATTGTTGTTGTTATAGAGATTGTGCTCACTCCATTTGATAATATTCATTATCCAACTCTGACGCCCCTGAGATCAGGCTACTCTGGATATCTTACATCTGATTCCTTTCTTCTGCTTGGGGATTAATCCTTTAGACCTGACTTAATCATGGGCCTCTTTTCATTACAGTAGCTCATCCTCTTCTTACACAACATAGAGTACATGTTATGTACTCCCCCTACAACCATGTCGATTGCACTTTCCTATTTTTTGCAATGATGATATACATCAAATAAACCAATTTAATATAATAATCAGTAAGAGACTCAGTCATACCTCCAACAATCAGATGCACTTCTCTGTCTTTTCCTTCTAACTTCCTGCATCTGACTTGTTTGGCCTCCCTTGATGCCATTCTATTCCTTTACTGAAGATAAATAGAGGTTTTTCTCCCATTGAGAATATTGTCATCTTTCTTCTTCCAAACATTCTTGGGTCGAGTCCAGACATGAGCAGTTCTTTTTAGCTTCTCTTCTACCATTGATTGAACCTTTTCTTGGCTGCGCATGGAAGGAGGGAACTCCTTATTTTCTTATTTCTTTACCTAGGCCTTATTTTCATTGCCTCTCTTCTTTGTCTTCATAGAATAATTGATTGGGTTTCTTTTCCCATTCATCACTTGAGGCTTGCGCTCATTGCAGCTTGTAAGAATAGAGGGATCATCCATGAAGGTATGAGGATCTTTCCTCCAAATTATTTCTCCTTTTCTCAACTTCCTCCTTTAACACAGAGCATCGAAGATAAACTGGTGTCCCTTTTCTCACTATTTCTTCTCATCCTCACTCGTTGAGTTGCTTCATTTTGCTACACCATATGGGATGCATGCATAGGATTATTATGTATGCAACCTACAATTTTTGTGTCCAAACTTACCACCATTGGAGTACTTAAATATACTTAAGAAAGAGGCAAAGGATTTCTCATAACTGACAACATTCTTATTAAAGACATTACTACCACCAACATTCTTTCTCCTAGCCACTTTGCACATTTTTGGATTGTTGCTATCCAACACATCTCGTTTTCTTACATTCCATCTACAATCTATGGCTTTATTCCCATAATTGTTGCAAGAAAACCAATAACCATGAAAATGATTCTGATGACAAAAGTTATCTTTTATTTGAATGTTTTGTCCTTGAGGGTGAAAGGAATTATTTTGGTTCTTTATGTGACTTTCATGGTAGATTGATTTGTTGCCTTGTTGTCTTTCTTGTTGCTTCTTGGATTTCATCTATTGTTATCCTTATTGTTACTTCTTAGCATCCTACTATTTTATTTTCTTCTCTTGTCACTTCTGTTGTCCAACAAGTTCTTTCCTTCCACATTGTTGGAATTTTCAACTTCCCTTACATGGGTGGTTGGCATTATAGCCCTTTCCTTCTTAGAGCTTAGTTCTTCTTTGAAACCCAAACTAGCTTTCATGAGGGGTGATCTTTGCTTATAAAACATCTTATCCAAGGCCTTATTCCTCTCCTCAAGCTTTTGATATTGAGACAACACTTTATTTTCCCTCTCTATGTCATGTCTCAATGAGACTACTTCATTTTTTAGTCCCTCACAGTGAGCTTCTCTATCATTTATATGATTGGTAAATATGTCATTCAATCTACTAACCTATTCTTGTTGAGAATTTAGATCAATAATTGTTTTTCTCAACTTCTCATTCTAAATCTCGTACTCGTGCAAATGCTCTTTTTTCTTGACATTTTCTTTTGATAGCTCCCTGATATCTTTTAGAATAGAGATCAACATCTTCCTAAAATATATCCTTTCATATAGATCCTTTTCTTCCCTATCAAAGGTGTTGGCTGAGCCACCACAGAGATCTAAATCCATCTCTCTGTCCATGGAATCTTCCATAGGTCTAAGGGGTATTCCACCTTCATCAATACCAATGATATCCCTTTTCTCTTCACGGGATATACTCTCATCTTCTTCAGAGGATCCCTCATTGGTTATTTCTACTAAAGATCAACAACATATCATATGGCAGAAATATTAAATCAACACATAAGCACACACCATGAGTAGAATACACATTGGATAGAGAGGTTTAATGTGGAAACCCTTCCGGGAGAAAAATTCACCAAAGATTGTTTTGTTATTTAGGTAAAAATAAGAGAACCTACTCTATTACATAAATCTGTTTGTGAGCCACAACTGACAGTAAGCACTGACACCCTTTGTTTGTTTTCTAGCACCCACTAGTAGGAAGCACCAACTCCCTCCTTTTGTAGATACATGACCAACCTAGCAAAAGTACTATGTGAAGCACCAATTTCATGGATTTGTTGTAAGAACCAACTTGTAGCTCCTTGGATTTATGAAAGCACCAACTTGGAGGAGGCACCAACCCCGAAGCCTTCTCTGACACTCACTAGAGATGGAAGTACCAACAGCCTATATGCAAGCTCCAACCCACACTGAAAACAAAACTTACTTCTCACTATAATTGGTAGCCTCTTTACTTGTTTCTAGCATTGTTCTCCTCAACAACCTTTTGGCCCATGCAACATTCTATCCTGTACACACATTGCAACAACCAATTGTTCTGCTCAAAAGTCTACACTGATACATAACACTCTTTTCTCTTTGCCCACTCTGCAGTAGCATACTCACAAAGGATCTCTACTCTTGGTCTTCTCCTTCTTCTGAGGTACACTTGGCCACCTCTTAGCATCTTAGACACACTTGGCCCTCTCTTCAGAAATGCACACCACCAATAACTTTCCACTCAACTCTCTCAACAATGGTTCTTTTCCCTCAGTTTCTGAATTGTAATCTTGATTTTATTTCATCTACTACACATTGGTCAATGATGTCTCTATTTCCATCCACACTTTCCAAGAGCGTACTCTCGGCATGTCTCTCCATTCTTCTATTGTGTCAAATTTCCTAGCCAATGCAGCTGCATTAAACATAAGAATGGGAACCTATGTGTTTCTCCATACTTAGAATTAATTCTTAGCCAATCTACACACTACAAAAACACTCCCCATGTTGATTAATTTCCCACAGAGCTTAGATTTAACTTCAAGAATGGCTCTCTTGGACTGTGATTAGAACTTGTTCACTTACCCATTTTTCATTTAATTCTTTATGGAATGTAAGGAATACCAGGGATGGAAAATTATGTCCAGGCCACACTCCATTATTTCATTTTGCACATCGTGGTCCTTGTTGCCTTACATCAGGGTTCTTGGTAATTTTTTTTGACTTCAACTCTTAATTCTATATGTCAACTCTTTTTTATGATGAGAGGTGCTAAGATATTCACCAACTATCAACTCATCCATGCTTGCATAACCAACTTATAACAAATGGAAAATTTAGCGCATCTGCCAAATAAGGAACATAGTTCCTAAGAGTTGCCAAACTAATAGTCCTCCCGAATTTTGACTTAAGCCCCTTTTTCTCAAGCCTTTTAATAATTTCTACCATAGGACCAGGTATCCATGACCATTGGCTAGGCCTTTAGCCTCTAAGCCCCTTTTTAAACCCTTCATGGGTCAAATTTCCTTTGTTATTGACTCCATGCCATTAGTCTCATTTCTATGCGAAATGACCAAGGCCTAGTACTGAGGCTAGAGATCACTATCCAGACACTTTTTATTTGTGCTTCCTTATACATGACACCCTTGGTCTATTTCTACATGAAATTATCAAGGGTCAAGGCTTAGCCCATAGACATTCTATCCTGGTGCATTACCTAGCACCCTCTTTATAGAATATGGGGTCCACCTGACCTCATTCTCATTTGTTGCCACTCTACCACAAGGTTTCCTATTAGTCCTCCATGTCCTGATGCTTTATCTTCTAGCACATTCCTTATGTGTACCTATTTATCTCCACTCAAGTATTCTCGCCAAGCTAAACTCTCAGGTGGGACCACCCATTGATCCAACAATAATTCAATTTCATGCTAGGATGATTTGTCTTTGAGAGTGACCATGTCGGCCTGATGCTTAGTCAGCCTGTTAACTTCTTCAAGTACAACATTAATTTCTCTCAAGCTTTGACCAACGAGATGATGTCACACTTACATCACATGTGCTATGTGTTGGTCTGTGATAGGTGACATGTGTCACTCATATTTGGCCCATTAGGCCACTAAAAAATGCCAAGTATTCCTTCCATGTGTCCCCCATATAGCCACATCATGCTGACATCATATGCCACCATCATCTCCTGTGAGCCAATCAAATGCTTCTATGTGTCCTACTGGAGGAGAGGGAAAGGCTCCCCCAGACTTTTTTTTTGCATCAAATTCCTTTACTAATAAAAAACCATTGGGTTCAAGAACTGAGCCTTGACACCACTACATTGTAGTGTGTGGTATTAGGAGGATTGATCCTTGGTTGATCCTTTGTCATTGATCTGCATTATCAGTGGTATGGGGAACCACCTTTTGGCACCTCGAGGCCTGCCAAGACTTCCCTCTATTGAGATGTCAAAATGATGCCACATGGCCTAATGCCTATCTCCTAACGCTTCCATTGTATTCCCCTTTACAATTTTACAAGCTCACCCTTAGCGGGCCAAGCTATCAAAGTGGGGACCTCCCGCGGTAGTACAGGAATATTCACCTATTGTCCATCGACTACGCCTTTCGCCTGATCTTAGGCCTTGAATCACCCTCCATGGATGAACCTTGTAGAGGAACCCTTAGGTTTTTGGGGCATTGAATTATCACTAATTTTTGTGTTACTCAGCTGACATTCTCGCTTCTGCTTCGTCCACACCTGCTCATGTCGATGCTTCCCTCTGAGGTGGAACACTCCCCTAACGATGTATTTTTACATCCCACAACTTTGGCAGATTGCTTAGCCCCGTTCATCTTCGGTGCATGAGAACTCGATCAGTGAGCTATTGCGCACTCTTTCAAGGTTGGGTGCTTCTAGGAAAACCTCTTGGTTGTCTTTGCACTCGTACTTCTTCGTCACTGAGCGGTCATTTAGGGGCTTTAGCTAGTGATCTGGGTTGTTCCCCTCTCAACGATGAAGCTTATCCCCCGTCATCTCACTGGTTGACCCTTACCCCTTTTTATTGGGGTAATCTAGTATTCATAGTTTGCCTCGATTTGGTACCACTCTCACGGCCTATACCGAAATAGTGCTTTACCCCTAGATGGTCCAGTCAACTGTTGTGCCTCAATACATTTTGGGGAGAACCAGCCAGCTCTGGGTTTGAGTGGCATTTCACCCCTAACAACAACTCATCTGTTGATTTTTCAACATCATTCGGTTCATACCTCCACTTAGTTTCACCCAGGCTTCGTCCTGGTCATGGATGGATCACCCAAGTTCGGGTCTGTAAGCAATGACAATTACACCATGAAGACTCGCTCTTGCTACGACTCCATTAGGTTCCCTTAACCAAGCCACTTCCTATAAGTCACTAGCTCACTCTTCAATAGGCATGCAATCAGAGATCTAATTTTCCTCCCATTGCTTGGGAGCTTACAGTTTCCTGTTATATTTCACTCCCCAATGGGGGTTCTTTTCACCTTTCCATTATGGTACTACTTCGTTATTGGTCACCCAGGAATATTTTGCCTTGCAAGGTGGTCCTTGTTGATTCACATGGGATTCCACGTGCCCTATTCTACTCGGGTTAGAGCATAAGCCAATGATGCTTTCAGGTACTGGACTCTCACCATCAAGGGTGCAGGACTCAACCGCTTCACCTAACAGCACAAA
>APFE030552423.1:16816-102415 GCA_000404065.3 Pinus taeda | reverse complement strand
ACAGTCGAATATTATTAGCTCTTAATAATATTTGGACTATAAACATTATCTTATCCTCTTGCAGCACTTCATTTCGAGCTATGGATGTGGTGCATGCAACTGCCAGAAGGAAATATGCTTTTCCTATGGGTTAGTTGAGCTATTGCATGATGGACTTCAGTTAGAACTCAAGTGATTGAGTTTGGTGGAGTTGATTGAGGAGTTGATGGAGTTGTGTTTAGTTTGACCTAGTTGAACTAGTTGTATTTAGTCTCACTGAAAAATACACTAGTGATGAGTGATGTGAATTAATTATTAATTAATTCACTAATTATTAACTCATAAATCAACTAAAGAATACATCAGTTAACTCAATGCATGAACAGTTCAGTGGAGACAAGTGTTAGAGGTGAGTGAAAGGGCAAGACAACTGTTAGTTGTGACTATAGTTGTGCATGAGATTTGCACAATCAGTGGATTGAGATTGCCAATGAGGATTGCATAGTGCAACACAAGGGAAATAGGAGTTTGTGTCAGCCATTCTCATCTATTCTCATGCAGGATTGCGCAGTGGAGGCAGGCAAGCAACGGAGGAGATTTGAAACTGTGACTAATTCAGATCTGAGCTAGTTTGTGTGTAACAGGTGGAGATAGTACTGAGTACTTGCGAGGAGTATTGTACAATGTATTTTTACATGTTCTCAATCAATATACTATACAAATAGTTGGGGGTTTTCAGCTGTATGCTTTCCCTGTGATATACTATGTTGATATGTGTGATTGATGTTTCAATGTGCGCATGTGATTGTTTCTTTAATTCTGCAAATTGATGATTAACGTAGAGGAGGTTATGTATTATGCATGCATTCCACAAATAGTGTATAATCAGGATAATCTCTATGAATAAGTGTCATATTATTCAAAATTTCTACACTAGTGGGAATCACAACCAACATCTACTGCCACAAACATCCATGCTAGTCTATTTAAAATCAATGCCAACACACTCGCGCCCACTAGCCATCCAGACAATGCCAAATTCTAAACATAGAAATGGTCTATTCACTTCAAATATTTCATCATTATCTATTGGTGGTCATTTGAAATTCTTAATATATCATTCAACCCCCAAATTCCTAGTGAATAAGCCTATGTTGGAAGGGAGGATTTTTCTATAGTTGTTGTTATTTCAGGAGTTTTATTTTGAAATTATCGCAAAACATGCATTAATAAATGTAGGGCCTAATCATCTATTCCACCTAGATTCCAGTGAATTTGTAGGATATATTGATGATCAACTTCCTAATGCGATCCTCTTCTAAATTGAGGTTGTTCCCAATTATATTGAAGATAGTGCACTTTTCTTGGCTACTAGTAAGTGTCTAGATGGTTATTCTGCCACTCAGAAAAGGCATATAGTGGTGTGAAAAATTGATTAGCAGTTTGTTGTAGGTCAATTATATAATTTTGGAATTGATAGTATCTTACAAAAGAGTATTTTTTGCTAGGAAAGGTATGACATTTTATGGGAATGTCATAGTGGTGTTATAAGAGATCATGTTAGATGGAAAGAAACCGTGTGCAAGGTCAGATAAGTAGGATTATGGTGGCCGACCATCTTTAAGGGTGAAAAGATTTTTTTAATAATTGTGATGTTTTCCAAAGGGTTGGGAGGCCTTCTCATGGATATGAGCTTCCACTTCATCTTGTAAGAGTGCTACAACCCTTTCAAAAATGGGTTATTGATTTTATCGGTCCTATAAATCCTCGTACGTGATATTCACATAGCAGGTATAAAATTATCACAACAGATTACCTTACTAGGTGGGAAGTGGGAACCCCTTTCAATCATTGTACTACCAGTACTGCAACTAGATTTATTTTTGAGAACATAATTACAAGGTTCAGTAATCCAATGATCTTGAAAATAGATTAGGGTCCTCATTTTATTAATGATATGATTGCAACTCTGTAATAGCCATGAAGAAAATTCCATGTAATAAAAGTTAATAAGGGCAAAATGAGATGATGGTTAAGGGACACTTTTTCCAAGTAGAATGTTGGGCAAAGATATCCTAGTGGGCATCACTAGATGTGTGTTTTGGCTAAGGAAATTTGGCAAAGGCAAAGTCCAAGGCATTAAAAGGAATTTTTGGCACATTTATTTATGAAAATAAAGGAAATTAGGAGAAAACAAGGATCAAGCAACTTCAACAAGAATACTTGAAGGTGACCTTTTGCATGTGTGATTTCCTAGCTGGGTTGGACATGCATGGCTTTGCATGTTAGTGTATGGTTCTCTTATTGTTGGAGGCATGCTTTTGTCAGGTTACGATAGTGGTTTTCGACCTAGAATTTCCTTTCTCTAGATGCCATGGTGTTGGGATGTTTATTTTGGTTTTCAAGCTTTTGTTTGCTGGATCGATTTCAGAATTTGAGGCATAGGTGGTCTCAAGTTTCATTCCCAAAGGCCTAGGAATCCCTTAATGATTTTTGGCAAGATAGATGGTAAAGCATGATCGAGGAGTTTATGATTAGGGCCTATTGATTAGGATTTGGATTGCAGTAAAGCCTAAGAGACCAGCCTCGATTTAGGGCCTAGTGATCTAGGATTGGTTTATGGTAAAGGCTGAGATACAAGGAGATGAAAAAATTCTCAATGATAGCATTGACTAGCTGAAAGAGAGATTTCATTCAACCATGTCTACGGTTAGGTGGTACATGGAAGTCCCATACCTGGTCAGATTTTCCTATGATTAGAAAAATCTAAGTTATATTACTTTTGTATTAGTTTATAAGTGGATTTAATGGTTGTCATATCTATGATATTTATATGGTTTTATGTTGGTTATAAGCATGGCTATATTACTGGTTCATGTCATCGTTATTTCATGCATTTACCTGCAATTATAAAATGGATGGATGCAATACCTAATTGATGTTATAACGTTCAATGGGGAGGGCGTTGATACTTTTGGTTATGTTTAATAAGTTATTTCAGTCATTCATGCTCTATCTTGTATCCCGTACTTGTAGGTTTCATTGATTCCAAGTGTTTGATAGAATGTCATTCCTGATTCGAGATGCTAGGGCCTAGCCCTGAGGTTGAATTTTGATTTTTTTATAACATCATCATGTATTTCATGGATTATGAAGGTTGTGACAAGTTTTGGGTAGAGGCCAAAATTTTGGGCTAGAAAGGTATCTAAAATCTCGGGGAGGTTGGCATGGGTCTACGAAAAAGAGTCCATTGTTTCTCCCTTCAACCGATCAAAGAAAAGCACCAATCTTTGATAAACGGTACCTGTACTTGATGGTCACTTTCTTTAGCTACTTGTAGTAAATGCACAATATAAGAGTACCATCTTTCTTCTTCATTAACAACACAGGTGTGCCCCAAGGTGATACACTCGAGCTAATGCACCCATTGTCCAACATTTCCTTCAACTGCAACCGTAACTCAACCAACTCAGGTGTGCTCATTCCGTAAGGTGCTTTTGATGTTGTAATGTCCTTGTAAGAATTTACAAGGTAAGTTCCTCAGATAGAACACCAAAGGACACCACTCACAAACAAATCACAGATCAATACATCAGTATTCTTGACATGGTTAAAACCCTCAGAGAGGGAAAAATTCCATGGTTTGAGCCAACCCAACCACTTTAGGAAATTTATTAATAAAAGAATGAAATGTTACATAAGCTTCTCTCATGAACAATTTCCCTACAAATGACCCTCCATGCTCTTTAAATAGAGATCATGGATCAATCAGGTGTTAAGCCATGGATCAAGTGTTGGTAATATCGAGGAGAGAATGAAACGTCGAATCACTTCATGTATAGAACATATCATGACCATTAGATTGTAAGTTACAAAAGTACATTGTAAAGAAACACACTTTACCTAACTCTACACTAGACTAAGTTATACTTAACTATTTCTTATGTGTCAGAATATCCTAACATCCCCCCTTAAGAACAACTTCGGATAGGATTGAAGGATGTAAAAATATGACATAATAGGAGAAGGAAGGAGGCATTAGAACCTATACCCCCTTAGTGACAACTTCCTTAACTCCAACCATAAATCAAAGTTTAGTAAACTTCGCCTCTATGAGACCCTTTGTAAAGATGTCTGCAGGATGATCATCTGTTGAACAATATTGCACTTCAAGAACATGGTCATGAACGAGCTTTCTAATGAAGTGCATGTGCATTTCAATGTGTTTGCTGCACTAATGTTGGACTAGATCTTTGCATAGTTGAATGGAACTTTGATTATCACACCAAAGTGTAGTCGGATGCTACTGCTAAAAGCCAAACTCTGATAGGATCTGACGGAGCCATAGGGCTTCCTTAATAGATTCTACGGCACCACGATACTTTGCTTCTGCTGAAAAAAGAGAAATGGCACTTTGTTTATTGCAAGCCCATGTAATAGGTCCTGAACTAAGAGTGAACACATAATCTGCAGTAGATTTCCGATCATCAAGGTCACCAACCCAATTGGAATCAGTGAAACCAACCAATAGAGGAGATGCTTCTACATTGTAATGAATCCCAAATTGAGTTGTACCTTGAACATAATGAAGTATTCTTTTCATTGCTTTCTAATGACTTTAATGTGGTTTTTTCATCAACCGAGCAATAAGGCCAAAAACAAAGGAAAGGTCAGGATGAGTATGGGTCAGATACAAAAGTTTTCCTACAAGTTGATGGTATAAGGTAGCATCAAATTCAGAGGAAGTACAAGTGACTGAAAGTTTGGCTCTAGACTGAAAGGGAGAAGGGGATGGCTTACATTCTTCCATGTGAAAATGGTGTAGAATATTGCAACCATACTTGGACTAGGAAAGGAAAATACCTTCCTTGGATTGCAAGACTTGAAGACCAAGAAAATAATGCAAGTGTCCTAAGTTTGTCATTTCAAACTTCTTTTTAAGGCTGGACTTCACATGGTCTATAATGTTGGGATCACTACCAGTGAGGATAAGATCATCAACATAAAGAAAAAGAATGATAAGAGACTTGCCTACTTTCTTTGTGTAGACAGTATTGTCAGAATGACACCTACAAAAGCCAATTTCTGAAGGAAAGCTATCCATTTTGGCACTCCAAGCCTGAGGGGATTGCTTGAGACCATAAAGGGATTTATTAAGCCAACATACAAGGCTGGAGTTTGTTTGTATAAATCGAGTAGGTTTTTCCATATAGATGCCTTCATGCAAGTCCCCATGCAAGAAGGCATATTTAACATCCATTTGATGGACTTACCATTTGAAAGAGGTAGTAAGGGAAAGAACAAGGTGGATAGAGTTCATTTTAGGAACAGGGGAGAAGGTTTCAATGTAGTCAATGCCTTCAACTTGTGACAAACCCTTAGGAACAAGACGAGCTTTATGTTTATCAACGTTTCCATCTGGTCCATACTTGGTTATGTAAACCCATTTACATCTAACATGTTTTCATCCCTTTGGAAGAGGAACAAGATCCCATGTATCATTTTTCAATAATGAACGATATTCTTCATTCATAGTTGCATCCCAATCTGGATATCCTAAAGCTTCTGCAAAGATGTCATAATCATAATTCGCTAAATCTTGAGCTAGTAAAGAAGAGATTATATCGAACTGAGAATATGTACATCATTGATCTGTAGGATCACTGGCAAAAGCACCTACTACATCTTGAGTAGCATAGACCCATTTTGGAAGCTGAGGAGATAAAGGAGGATCCTAAGAAGGTGGGGGTGGATTTTCATCCTCAATGTCATCATCTGAAGAAGAAATATTTTCAGAAGTAGAAGGGATAGGGAGAGGTGGCACATCCACTAAACTAGGCTCATAGGCCGATATATTTTTAGAAAACTTTACATCTCTTCTAATGACAACATTTTTGGACTTAAGTGAAATAAGTCTATATCATTTGACATCTTCAGAATATCCAACAAAAATACATTTTTCACTCTTAGGTTCTAAAGCTTTATGTTTCTCATCTGGAATATGAGCCCATGCTTCACTTCCAAAAACACGAAAGTGACTTACATCTGGTTTAATTGAGCTCCATGCTTGTTCTAGAGTGATATTCTTTAAAACCTTAGTAGGAGTGCTATTTACTATGTATTTTGCATATTTAATTGGTTCTGCCCAAAAATTAAGACTATGTCCTTTAGATTGAAGCATACAATTAGCCATTTCCTTTAAGGTGCGATTCTTCCTTTCAACTGCACCATTTTTTTGTGGAGTATATGGAACAGTATCTTATATTTAAATTTTATTAGCAGTGCAAAAGTTGATGAATTTGTTGCTAACATATTCTCTACCATTATTAGATCTTAGCTTAAGAATTTGATGTCCATATTGTTTTTGAACAAAGGCCTTAAAAGCCAAGAACATGTTAAATACTTCACTTTTGAGTTTTAAGAAGTATACCCAAGTGCGTTTGGAGAAATCATCAATGAAAGTTAAGAAATACTTGTAGCCAAAGAATGAAACAACTGGAAGTGGACCACATAAATCACTATGCACAAGCTGTAAAGGGGTTGAGGTGTGCCAAGAGGCACATTTTTCAAAACTATCCCAATGATGTTTTCCAAGTACACATTCGAAACAAACACCATCTCTGCAAGATGCCATTGGAAGACCTATCACCATATTTTCTTTACATAGATTCTGGAGGGAGCGATAGTTTAAGTGACCAAATTGCTCATGCCAAAGCTTGCTCACTTCATCAATATGAGCAACAAATACCAAGGGAAGATTTTATGACCCAAATTTTTTAAACACATACAACCTTGTAGAATCAACATCAATGTTAGTAGCTAAAATCTATCTAGGATCTCTTAGTTCCTTAATTACAACATCGTGAGGTGAAAATTCAACGATTTTACCTTCACTTGAATGAGTTATCTGATATACAGATAGAAGGTTGCAGGATAAGGTTGGAACACATAATACATCTTTAAGTTGACCACTGTCTAGATGAATAGTTCCAGTCCCTACAATACTAAGAGATCTATCATCACCAACATATATATTTTTTATGTTACAATCATTGAAAGAAGAAAACATGAATTTTTTTTTCTGCCATGTGATAAGAAGCTCCAGAATCAATGAGCCAATCATGAGAATGAGAAGAAGAAGGTACATTTAGTGCATAACTAGACAGAGATGCTTGACAACCACATGCAGAAAGTGTTATTCCTAAATATGAAGTTGAAGTTGAAGAGTGCTCCAAATGGATGTTATGCTTCTTCATTGTTGTTTCCAAGGATTTCACCTTCTTAAAGCATTTGGATTCTAAGTGGCCATCTCGATTACAAAAGTGGCAATGTCTATTAGTTTTCTTCCCTTTTTTTTTATTTGCCTTATCATTTTGTTGAAATGATTTTTCATTTTCAGACTGAAATATCTTAGGACCCTTCTTTAGTTTAGGACCATTCTTTTAGGATACTACTTCTTAGGATTCTTTGAATTTGGTTGCCGCTGGATGGCTAAGGCTTTCTTAGAAGAATTTCCAAGATTAAGAAGACCAAGTTATAAGAGTTTTTCTTGTTCTCTTATTAGAGAATCACAAAAGGCATCAAAAGAGGGGGACTTGTAGTCTATTCCTTGAGAAATAAAGGCTTCTCTAGTAGAATGGAAGGTGGAAACAAACATATAGTAGGCTGGTCCCAACTTAGTAAGAATGGAATAGATAAGGCTACCATCTTATTTCTTAACCTTAACACCTACCAAGAGAAGTCTAAGGGTCTTCAACTTGGACAAAAAATCTTCAATGGAAGAAAAATTATTGGGGTCTAATGTAAGCAACTCATTTTCAAGTTGATGGGCTCTAATTTCATTTTTTATTCCAAAAACTTTAGTGAGATGTTTCATTGCTTCATTAGGAGTATCAAGTTCTGTGATATGGAATCTAAGGTCTAGATAGACATCCTTATCAACCCACGTGCTTTATCTTCCCTATTTTCCCATTTGGCTGCCTTATCTTGATCTTGAGGTTTGGTTTCTTGGTTTGTGGCTATTCTGTAAAGACCTTTAACTCTAAGTAAATCCACAATGTAGGACCACCATTGGAAGTAGTTGGTGATATCAAGAATAAATTGGCATGGACTTTCCATTTTAATAGAAACTGAAGTTGTAGATGTTGAGACTAAGTGTTCGAATGGAAAGTTCTCAAAAAACTAGGCTGAATAAAAGAAACAGCTCTGAAAACAGCTTATGAATGAAGAAGTTATGGATTTTTTAAGAAAATTTGTTGAAGATGCTAAGGAAGTGCATGAATGTGCGGAAATGAATGATAATGTTATATTTAAAAGACCCCCCCCTCTCCCTTTCCAAAATTAATCTAATTAGTCACTTAAAAAAAAAAATTATGTGACTCACTTTAATAAATAAGTGAAATCATTTTTACAATGGTATTTTATGAGCTACCCACTAAATTTTAATTTAAATAAAAGACAACGAGACTTTAGAATTATAAGTGACTCACTTTTTATATTGGGTGAGAACACTTTTACATAAAGTAATTTTAAAACATAGGTTACATGTGCTTTTTGAAAAAGTAACTCAAAAAAAAAAAAAATTGAATTCAAGACCTCTATTCTCATAAAGTAACTTTGGACCAACTGAGCTAGCTTAAAAGGTTAGTAATTTTTAGAAAAGAGGAAAGGGTTTTTTTTTTAGTCACTAAAGCTTTGGGGTGCATGCTTACTTTGAAAAGCTTTTTTTTGCCTACAAAAAAAAAACCACAAAACCCAACATGGATATACAAAAAAACAAACCTTACGATTTGAAGTTAGTTTTAGCCAGAAACTAAATATTTTCCTCAATGTTTATGATTTTTCGAGATCACACTAAGGCGCGGTAGAAAAGAGCATAGACATGAGAAAAAAAGACTCTATACCTCCAGATCTTAAAAATGATGTAGCTAGGGCTACCGGAAACCTTTTCGTGTGAAACAAAAGGGGTTCCTCACTAGAACAAATTCTTCTAACACAATACAGTAGTCCTCTTGGCCTGAAAGTAGTCAGAAACAGTAGATCTAGGAAATGAGAATGGGATGAAGTTGTACTGGCTTCAGATTTGTATCACCAATGGATACGACCCTCAAATAGCTTCGCTACCATATAGGAATTTACAAGGTAAGTTACTCAGACAAAACACCAAAGGAAACCACTCAAAAATAGATCACAGATCAATACACCAGTATTCTCGACGTGGTTAAAACCCTTAGAGAGGGAAACAATCCACGACTTGAGCCAACGTAGCCACTTCAGGCAATTTATTAATAAAAGAATGAAAATATACAAAAGCTTCTCTCATGAACAGTTTCCCTACAAATGACCCTCCATTCTCTTTAAATATAGATCATGGACCAATCGAGTGTTAATCCATAGATTAAGTGTTGGTAATACCAAGGAGAGAATGAACGTTGGATCACTTCATGTATAGAACATAATGTGACCATAAGATTGTAAGTTACAGAAGTACATAGTAAAGAAACACACTTTAGCTAACTCTACACTAGACCATGTTGTACTTAACTATTTCCTATATGTCGAAATATCCTAACAGTCCTCAGGAAATACATCCTGAAAATATTGCAAAATCATTACTATTAGAAAAATATTATATATGACAGAGAAATGCAAGACATATAATATACGGAAAAACACAAACACATAAAACCAGAGAGACACAGATATATTTGGTTCACCCAGTTTGGGCTACTTCTACCCCAAATAGCTAGTCCTTCCTTTCTATTATCTAGCAAAATGAAGGGACACAACCTATAGCAGATCCGTTGTAATATCCTTTGTTTTCTCTCGAAATCTCACCTCTATGTTTCTCACTCAAAGAATGCACATCTATTACACAACCTCAATACAATGCCCTCATACAAAGAGAGGGGTTGCCTTCTAGGGGAAAAAAACCCTAAACTAAACATAAGTTCTACCGTCAGATCATCCACCTAATGAATGACCCAGATTGACTAGAAATTACTATACTTTTAAAAGGCAATTTTACATTTGTTTTTAGCTTCGAGGGCACTGCCCCCCAAACCCCCGTCGGGGGACCGATAGCCCCCAGACCCCACAGTCAGGGGGGGGGTTAGCCCCCCCAAACCCCCGCGCGGGGGACAAGTCCCCCCCGCACCCCCCCGCATGGAGGGGTGTATAAACTTCCTCGGGTATACATCCGGCTGAAATAAAGACCTCTAAATAATCATGCTCCACACCCAACAATCTCCCCCTTAGAGAATGATTGTAGCAAATCCACCGCTACTTCATTTGCTGGACAATGACTCCTCTTTGGACCTGGTTGTTTCTCATCTTCATCGTCATCCTTGAATACCAATTGAAACTGAGCATATTCTCAGTTTCTCCCTGGTTACAACTTCTCTTAGCATATCTGCAGGATTCTGGCTAGTGTGTATATTTTCCATCTTCAACTCTCCATCTTCCAACATTGATCGTATGAAATGGTACTTGAGCTGTATGTGTTAAGTCCTGGAATGAAATGTTGAGTTCTTTTCAAGATGAATGGAACTTTGGCTACCACTATATAATGTGCCCATATCATGCTCCTTACCCAATTCACCCATAAACCTTTGTAAACAAATCATTTCTTTACTAGCCTCTGTAGCGGTAACATACTCTACTTCTGTTGTTGAAAGTGCAACAACACTTTGGATTTTTGAAACCCAACTAATAGTTGTTCCACCTACAGTATATACATTTCCTATAGTGCTCCTCCTATTATCTCTGTCACTTGCCATATCTACATCAATGTATCCCTGTAGAGAAATTTTTGAACCACCAAAGCATAATGATTGATTTGTGGTACCTTTCAAATATCTGAGAATCCATTTCACTACCGTCCAATGTTCCTTTCATGGATTGTTCATGTACCTGCGTAAAAATCCCAGTGCATGTGCAATATCAGGCCTTGTGGAGACCATTGCATACATTAAGCTTCCAACTGCTGATGCATATGGAACTTTAGACATATAATCCATGTCTTCTTGGGTCTTTGGGTACATTTCCTTACTAAGTTTGAAATGGCTAGAAAATGGTGTACTAACTGATTTTGCATTGTGCATATTAAATATTTTCAACATTTTTGTATGTACTCATTCTGGGACAATGTTAATTTGTGATTTTTCTCGTCTCTAGTTATTCTCATACCAAGGATTTGTTTTGCAGCTCCCAAATCCTTCATTGCAAATGAATTTGCCAATTTTCTTTTGAGCACATTTATTTCTTGCATGTTAGACCCTACAACAATCATGTCATCCACATACAATAACAATATAATATAGCTTCCATCATTCTACTTTTTCAGATAAACACAATGATCAGAGTGGCATTTAGTATAACCTTGTTCAAACATAAACTTGTAAAATTTTAGATACCACTACCTTGGAGCCTGTTTTAAGCCATACAAGATCTTCTTAAACCTACACACTAGTTTCTCCTTCCCTTTTACCTCATATCCTTGTGGCTGCTACATATATATCTCTCCCTCTAAATCCCCATGGAGAAAGGTTGTCTTTACATCTAACTGCTCAAGATGAAAATCTTCAACTACTACTAGACTTAAAATAGTTCTGATTGAAGTAATTTTAACAACAGGAGAAAATATTTCATCAAAATCAATACCTTTCTTCTATGAAAATCCGTTCACCACAAGTCTAGCTTCATACATCTGTTTTCCTCCATATTCCTTCAACCTGTAAACCCATTTGTTCTGCAATGCAGTTTTACCTACAGGCAACCTGACTATCTCCCAAGTCTGGTTATGCATTAAGGAGTCCATCTCTTCTTCCATGGCTAGCTCCCACTTCTTCCTGCTTTCAACTTGCATTGCTTCTTCATAACATTCAAGTTCACCATAATCAATCAACAATAAATAATCTAATGAAGGAGAGTATCGTTCAGGGGATATACTTATCCTGGTAGATCTTCTAACACCAATTTAAGGTGTTTGGGGTGCATGTTACTACTATGGTGGTTGTTGTTGTTGTGGTTGTTGATTATTATTATTTTTAGGCACCTTTACTTTTTCAGTGATCTCATCAAGAACTATGTATTCCTTGTTTTCTTTTCCTTTTTTCCTTTCCTACAACTGATTCTTATACAAGACCTTTTCATTAAATATTACATCTCTGCTCCTAATGATTTTTTGATTTTCATAATCATATAAGTGATAACCAAAATCATTAACACCATATCCAATAAAGGTACATTTCTTTGATTTTGCCTCAAGCTTTGTTCTATTTTCTTTATTAATATGGACAAAGGCCTCACAACCAAAAGGCTTTAAAAAAGAGTAGTTTATCTTTTTACCTATCCATGCTTCCTCTGGAACACCACCATCCAAGCACTTGTCCAAAATCTCCTTGAACATAGTCATGAAAATATTTCTTATCAGGTGTGGCATGGAATGAGGCCCTTGAATCTATCACCCAGGAAACAGTAATATTTTTGAAAGGAATAATCAAAGCATCTTGTAACACCTCACCTATCACATTTGCTTCATGATTTTTTTCTTGTTGTGCATCTCCTTCTTTTCCCTTCCGAGATCTATAGTCTTTCTTTAGGTGTCCTTTCTTTCCACATTTCCAGCACACTATCCCCAATTTGGACTTGGATCTACCTTTCCTTGATTTACTGCGATATCCTAAGTTCTTTCCTCTTTCCATTTTTTTTCTCCTAGATTCTGCACTCAAAGCATTACCCGATGTCTCACCGGAGCTTTTCCGTCACATTTCCTCTCTAAGGATAGCACCGAAAACATCATCAAACTTTAAAGTACTAGATCCAGAAATAGAGTTACTAATGGCCATTACTAAACCATTCCAGCTTTCTGGCAATGAGCACAAGAATAACAAAGCTCTAACTTCATCATCAAATTTTACCCTTACAGAACTTAATTGACTTGTAATAGTATTAAAATCATTTAAATGGTCTGCAATAGATCCACCTTTCGACATCTTCATATTAAATAACAATTTCATAAGAAATACTTTGTTTGAGGCCAAGGGTTTTTCATATAGTTTCGCCAACGCCTTAATCAAACCCTCTATCATTGTTTCCTTTGAAATGTTGAAGGTGACCGATGCTGTGAGGCACAACTGTACTGTTCCAAGTGCCTTTCTATCAAGAAGGTTCCATTCTTCATCTATCATACTCGTCGGCATCTTTGTTTTTCCACCAAATGGTAGGTACAGATCTTTCTGATACAGATAATATTCCATCTGCATCTTCCACAGCGAAAAGTTTTGTCCATTAATTTTCTTTAACCTCAACTTACCATATTCCACCATTTCTCCCACTCAAACGAGGAACCCTTCTTTCATGTGTGTTTATCAGCCAAATAGACCTTCGGCTCTGATACCAATTGTTAGAAAAATATTATATATGACAGAGAAATGGAAGACATATAATATGCGGAAAAACACAAACGCATAAAACCAGAGAGACATAGATATACGTGGTTCACCCAATTTGCGTTATGTCCACCCTGAACAACGAGTCCTTCCTTTCTATTATCCAGCAAAATGAAGGGACACAACCTATAGCAAATCCATTGTAATATCCTCTTTTCTCTCTCACAATCTCACCTCTCTGTTTCTCACTCAAAGAATGCACATCTATTACATAGCCTCAGTACAATGCCCTCATACAAAGAGAGGGGTTGCCTTCTAGGTCAAAAAAACCCTAAAATAGACATAAGTTCTACCGTCAGATCATATGCCTAATGAACGACCCAGATTGACTAGAAATTACTATATTTTTACAAGGAAATTTTACATCTATTTTTAGCTTCGGGGGTGCTTCCTCTGAAACTGGCCCTTGGACCCCCCAGCTAGGGGAGATCAGCCCCTCCAAACCCCAGCGGGTTGCGCATGGAGGGGTGTACAAACTTCCTGGGGTATACATCCAGCTGAAACAAAGACCTCTAAATAATCATGCTCCACACCCAACAGGTACCTACTCAACACATCGACATCCTCAACCTCCTTACCCTTCTCACTAAAAATATGTACTACAAACATCACACAACCGTTTCTACAACTACGCTTAGCCAACATAGTGGTAACTATCCTCACTAATGTAGGCTTTTTCTTCCCCTACAAAGTCCTCTTTTCTCACTATCACCTACACACTCAATGGACTTGTTGAAACAATCCATTTTGGTTCTGTGAAGGTATATCCAATCCATACCGAAAAAGCATACTATATGACCTGAATGGGAATACATTTAAATGTGTTGTTGTAGGCATACCATTTAACTCAAATGCATAAGCTCCCATCCAATGGTGAACTATGTTCTTTGTACCTATAGCCAATTGTACCAACCAAGATTTTGCATGCACTTCTTATCTCAAACCACACTTATCCACCCAGTCAGGATTAATATAACTTTATTTATATCCAAGATTAATAAAAATAGAAACAACTTGATCACAAATTTTACCATCCATCTCAATGATCGATACCTAATGATTCACTTCCTTGTTATCCACAGCTGCATAAATATGAGGAATTCTATGACCAACATCACCAACTGTATATGCCTCCTGTGCACTATAGATTTGGGATCTACCACCACTTTGATACTACAGACAATCCCTCTTACGATGATCCTTACCACATAGCCAACACTGCAATGGTTCCCTACCACCACCTCTAGCTTGCTTCTCTCCACGTCCTTTCTCATTTGTATTGAACGTATTCTAAGGAAGTACATTTTCTTTCTCACTTAGATCTTGAGGTCTTTCTCCCTTTGGTGGTGATTTTCTTTTAGCTTTATCATTTCTTCTCAAGTCATGCTTAGGCTCAACTTTTCACTTTGATTGTTCATAACAATGCTTCAACTTTTAGATGGCCTCCTCCATTGATCTAGGTTGATTGAACTCAATTTGGTCTTAGTATGCTACTAGCAGTCCAGCAATGAATCTCTGAACCTTGGCCTTCTCCTCATTGAGGTAAGGCACATATCTCAACAACTCCAAAAACCTGCTAGTATACTCATGATCTGTCATAGAACCCATCCTCAACTCATAAAAATCCTTAGCTTTGTCATCATAGTACCTCTCTAACAAGTACTTCTTCTTGAAGAGCCTTTCAAAGGCATGCCAAGTCAAATATTCCTCATGTATACCTTTTACATTCTTCACGTATTCCCACCAAATATCCACTTTACGTTTGAAACTAAAAGTGGCTATATTTACTTTCATGTTTTCTAAATAATCATGCAATTGGAAGAATTGCTTCATACCAAGCAACCATGCTTTTGCATTCCTTGATTTCCTCATCTCTCCATCAAAGGTAGGTGGCTTTGATTTCTTAATCTCTTATGGAAAGTATCCCCTATCACTCCACCTGTAAGGATGATAATGATGATGATCATGATGCTTATGAGAACCAGAACCAAAATAGTACCTGTGTCTATCACCTTGCTAGCCATTCGATCTCTCTCTTGCAAGGCATACTATGTCATTTAAACAAAATCACAATAAACCAACTTACCTTAGCAAATTTCGGGGAGGACACCTTGTCTGCAAGATCATCAAATAAACATGATACATGTATAACATAATCATAACAACGGTATACATATACCAAATAAGTGCATCAATGGATCAACATCATTCTAGTTAAGGTTCGGTCATCAATGCAAGGCCATATCAATAATGCATTTTATAACCTCATACATGACAACAACCATTACTCCATTTTATACATTTCCACATTCAACCATCAACATGCATAAGAAATGCCTAATCAACTACACATACGCATTTATACATGTAGTCGAGCATAGGTGATCAATTCTTGTAACCAACCTACAAGACTAATACATGTAAGCAAACAACCAAGAATGCAACCTAACATAAAAGGATGTACTCAAGCTGTATATATTCATATAACTAGTCATATAATCTTGACAATGCATTCCACAAAATCAACATCAAGTTCCTCATGATAACCTTACTACAATCATGATAAAGATGATGCAATGCAACAAGCACATGAAATGTAAGTGTAAGAGACATGCATGCAACTGAAATGCATGCATCACCAACACATTCATCCAAGGAGAGCACAACCACACTATGATACCAATATGTAACACCCCCTCCTCCCAAGTCTACCCAAGGAACTAACCAACCTTGGTAGACATGCAACGAGAGAGGTCACTATAAGGGATTCAACCTCCTTAGTGACCTTAAGGAAATGGAATGGACATAACATATCAAACAACCCATCCACATTAGCAACAACACCCTCAAGAGACGTGTCATCCACTCAAGCAGCATGTCCATGAGTCCCACTAATGTTTTAAGCCTTTTAACCCATGGTTTCTCTCAAGCTATAGGAATGACAACAACCATAACCCAAACTCACTCTCACAGGCCTATGTGTCGGCATCCCTAGAATATTTTCAGTTGACCTGTGATAGTGTCCCCAATATTTGAGCCACATTCTAGCCCACAATCTTGGCCTCTGCCCAAAACATGTCACAACCTCGAGAATCGATCAAAGACGTGATGAAAATATAAACATATTAAAATTCAACCTTACGGCAAGGACCTAACATCCCTAATCGGGGCTAAAATTCTGTCAAACACTTTGCATTAATGCAACCTACATATCTGGGATACAAGACAAAGCATGAATGATTGAAATAATGTATTAAAAATAACTAGAAGGATCACCATCTTCTCCATTGAACTGTTATAACATCAATTAGGTCTTGCATCCATCCATTTAATAATTACAAGTAAATACATGAAATAACCATGACAAGAACCAATCATATAACCATAATTATAACCAGCATAAAACCATATAAATATCATAGAGATGAAAACCATTAAATCCACATATAAACCATTGAAAAACTAAGAGAACTTAGCTTTTCTTAATTAATAGTGAATCCGACCAGGTTTGGGACTTCCACATACCACCCAACTAGTCTCTCAAGCTTTACCATAATCCAAACATGGATCACTGGGCCCTAAACTAAGACTCCTCCCTCAAGCTTTACCGTGTATCCTACCAAAACCATTCAATAGATTCCAAGGCCTTTGGGAATGAAACTTCAGACCACCTTTGCCCCAGATTCTGATATCCATCTAAAAACCCAAAGTTCAAAAATTGAAATAAACATCCCAACACCATGGCATCTAGAAAAAGGCAAGGCTAGGCTAAAAACCATTGTCGTAATCTGGAAAAACCATGCCATAGACAACAAGAGAACCATATGCCAACATGCAAATCCACGCATGTCCAAACTAGCTAGGAAATCACAAATGCAAAGGGTACCTACAAGTATTCCCACTGAAGTTGCTTGAGCCTTCTTTTATTCCTTGATCCAAAGATACAGTGCCCCAAGAAAAGTCTAACCAAGAGTGTGTGTGTGTGTGAGAGAGAGAGAGAGAGAGAGAGAGTGAGAAAGAGAGAGAGAGAGAGAGAAAGAGAACAGTGTGAGATCTCCAAAATTGACCTTAAAAGATTACCAACTGATCCTCAGAAGCCTTTTTATGAATGAGGCCTCTATTTCCTTCATTTTACACTATTTTCCTTTAATTTCCTCCTCACATGAAACCTGTGACCTTTCACCTTAATTTTCTCATAATTTCCTTTGTTTTCATAAATAAATGTGCCAAAAATGTATTTTTTCCTTTTAATGCTTTTGCCCTAGCCTTTTCCAATTTTCCTTAGCCAAAAAACACATCCAGTGATGCCCACTAGGATATCTTTTCCCAACATTAATCTTGGAATAAGTGTCCCTTAACCGTCATCTTATTTTTCCTTTATTAACTTTTTTACATGGAATTATAAGTAGGCTTGTTATAGAACCCTCCCCTTTGGGGAACACTATCCTCGGTATTAAACCACACCATGACCTCAGTAAAATCATTGAAAAAAATATACTACCCATGGAGCTTTATACCTTATCTCATTGCAGTATCTATAGTGAAAGACCTGCTCAAAAGAAAAACATCATGACAACATGCCAATATAACAACCATAACAACATGAAAACCATACCACTTATTAGAGATTTATAACTTAGCTCATGGTGGTATTAACATCCATATACATATACATACATATACCAAAACATCAGCAAAACACATGCCAAACCTATACCGACATCAAACCAAAATTGTTTTTCCTCAACCGGTAAACAATGAAGGATACATGGCCCGCATTTGATCTGCCATCTCTCATGTAGCTTCTTCAGGACCAAAGTGCTTCCACTGTGCTTTAACTAGCTCTATGGCTATGTTCTTGAGCATGAGATGATTCCACTACAATATGCACTAAGGCTCCAGTTGGAACTCTTCGTCTTTCTCCAACTTTAATACAGACCAATCAATAACATGATCAACATCATCTATATACTTCTTAAGAAATGAAATATGGAAAACATCATGGAATTTCATTGTTGGAAGTAGTGCAAGTCGATATCCGACTGATCTAATCCTCTCAAGGATCTTGAGAGGCCTGCAATACCATGGTTTCAACTTGGCACATGAACCAATCCTCAAATATATTTTCTAGGGCTTGATGCACAAATACACATGCTCCCCAACTTGAAACTCCTTGAATACCTTTTGTTGATTCGCAAAAATATTTTATCTATCATGTATTTCCCTTATATCCTTCTTTATACCCTACATTTCCTACTCCATGCCAACCAACATATCCCGTCCAATAAGTACCCTATTCACTGGATCACTCTAGCTGATGGGAGTGTTACAACTACGTCCATCCAATGCCTCAAAAGGACTCATCCTCAGTGAATCCTGATAACCATTGTTGTATCCGAACTCAACCAATGGAAGATATTGCTCCTATCTCCTCTGCGGCTGCATCACGTACATCCTCAACATATCCTCCAAGATCCTACTGACCCTCTCTATTTGTCCATCTTTCTACAAATGATAAGTTGTACTAAAGGAAAACTATGCACCCAAGCCTGCAAATAGCTCCTTACAAAACTTAGAAGTGAACTTTGCATCCTTTTTTGACAAAATTTTCTTCGGAACACCATGTAGTCTCAGTATCTCTCTGATGAAAACCTGTGCTACCTCACTAGTTGAATATGTAGTCTTTACTAGAATGAAGTGAGATATGTTGCTCAACCTATCAACCGCGACCATAATAGTGTCATGCTACCTCGCTATCCTCAAAATACCTATGATGAAATCCATGGAAATGACCTCCCATTGCCATTTCGGAATCGCTATAGGTTATAGTAAACCACATGGATGCTTACATTCCGCCTTGACCTTCTAACAATCTAAAGATATATCCATGAACTCTACCACTTCATTCTTCAAATTTGGCTAATAGTGGAACTTATTTACCACTGTCAACGTCTTATGTTATCCTGGATGACCTGAGTGTGTCTTGGCATGAAAATCCCTCAACATAAGCTTCTTGTGCTCACTCTAATTCAACACATAGATCTTGTCTCTAAACCTCACCAAATGATCTACTATGAGATGATAGTCTACATCCCAATGACCTGTACCTATACCTACACCTGTACCTTCACTTGTTCCTATACCTATACTATTGCTCTGCTATAACTTGTTCATACTTTCCATGTCTTTGTCATCATGTTGTCCTGCCTGTAAGATCTTATCCTGTAACTCTATCCCATAATAGATCATAGCTGCTATATGATTTACTTGTACCTTCCTACTAAAAGCATCTACAACCTAGTTCTCCTTCCGTTTGATCTATCTAATCTCGAAGTCGAACTTACTAAGGGTCGCTAACCATCTAGCTTGGTTGGCATTTAGATTTGGCTGGTCAAACAAATACCTCAACCAACTGTGATCACTCATCAATGTAAATATTCTACCCATAATATAACAACTCCACATGTTCAATGCATGCACAATTTTTGCTAGCTCAAGATCATGTGTCAGGTAGTTATGCTCATGCTCATTCATTTTTCGTGACTCACACACTACTTGTCCTTCTTTCATGAGAACTCCACTAAGTCCTCTCTTGTAAGCATATGTACACACTACAAACTCCTTGGATCAGCAACCTTTAGCACTAGTGCATGTGTCAACAACTACTTAATCTGCTCAAAACTAGCCTCACACTCCTCTGTCCATTCAAACTTTTTATCTTTCCCCTACAATGATGTGATAGGATATGAAATGTGAGAAGTTCCTGATGAACATCATGTAGTAGCCTGCCAATCCCATGAATGATCTGACCTCATCCACATTCTTAGGAGCTTTCTAGTCCATGATAGCCCTTATCCTTTTTGGATCTACTGCTATACCATCCCTGGAGACAACATGCCCCAAGTAATGTACCTTAGTCTAAAAGAAGTTGCACTTGTTAAGTTTAACATAAAATTGGTGTTCTCTTAGCAATAGAAACATTGTTGGTAATCGCTCAGCGTTTTCTTCATCATTTTTAGAATATACCAGTATGTCATCAAAGAATACAATAATAAACTTCTCTAGATAAGGACACAACACACTATTCATCAAACAAATAAATACAGTTGGAGCATTTGTCAAATCTAATGGAACAACAACAAACTCATAATGCCCATACCTAGTCCTGAAGGCAGTCTTGAAGATATCCTCTTCCTTGATGTGTACCTGATGGTATCCCGACCTCAAGTCGATCTTAGAGAACATTGTTGCTCCCTTCAACTGATAAAACAAATCATCAATCCATGAAAAAGGGTACCTTTTCCTAATAGTCACTTTGTTCAACTGCCTGTAGTCAATGCACAATCTAAGAATATCATCTTTCTTCTTCACGAACAACACTAGTGCACTCCAAGGTGATACACTTGACCTAATGTACCCCTTGTCCATATTTTCCTTCAGCTACAACTTTGTAATGTCCTCAGGAAATACATCTTGAAACTGCTTCAAAACTAGGTACCTTCTCAACACAACGACATCCTCAACCTCCTTACCCTTGTCACTAGAAATGTGTATTTCAAAACATCACACAACATTTTCTACAACTATGCTTAGCCTGCATAGCGATAACCATCCTCACTAATGTAGGCTTCTTTTTCCCCTGCAAATTCCTCTTTTCCCCACTATCATCCACACACTCAATGGCCTTATCGAAGCTTACCATGAAGTTATAGCCAATCCAAACCCAAAATCATACTATACGATCCCAATGGAAATACGTTCAAATGTGCTACTATAGGCATAACATTTAACTCAAATGCACAAGCTCTCACCCAATGGTGAACTCTCTTCTTTGTACTTGCAACCAACTATACCAACCAAGATTTTGCATGCACTTCTTTTCTCAAACCACAATTATCAACTGGGTTAGTATTAATATAACTATAGTTAAATCCAGGATCAATAAAAATTGAAACAACTTGATCACAAAGATTACTATCCATCTCAATGATATATGCTCGATGATCCACCTACTTGTTGTCCAAAGTTTCATAAATACAAAGAATTCTATGACCAACATCACTAGCTATATACGCTTCCTCAACACTATAGATTTGGGGTCTACTACCATTCTAATATTGTGTATAATCCCTCTTACAATGATCCTTACTACATATACAATGTTGCAATGGTTCCCTACTACTACCTCTAGCTTGATGCTCTCCAAATCCTTTCTCAGTTGTATTGAAATTCTTGTAATGAACTGCGTTTTCTTTCTCAGTTGTATCATGAGGTCTTCATCTCTTTGGTGGCCATTTTCCTTTATATTTTTCATTTCTTCTCAAGTCATGCTCAGGCTCAACTTTGTGCTTCAACTCCTCATAATAATGATTCAACTTTTGGATGGCCTCCTCCAATGATCTAGGCTCATTAAACTCAATCTAGTCTCTATATGCTATTGGCATTCCACCGATTAAGCTCTGAACCTTGGGCTTCTCCTCCCTTAGGTAAGGCACATATCTCAACACCTCGAAAAACCTGCTAGTATACTCCTCATATGTCATAGAACCCACCCATAATTCATAAAATGCCTTAGCTTTGTCGTCATAGTACCTCTCCGAAAAGTACTTCTTCTTGAAGAGCCTTTCAAATGCATGCCAAGTCAAATATTCCTCATGTGCACCTTTGACATTCTTCACATCTTCCCACCAAATATCTACTTTACCTTTGAGACTGAAAGTGGCTATATTTGCATTCATATTTTGTGAATAACCATGTAATCGAAAGAGTTTCTTCATACCAAGCAACCATGCTTTTGCATCCTGTGATTTCTTCATCTCTCCATCAAAGGTAGGTGGCTTTTCTTTCTTAAAATCATCTCGCAAGTATCCCCTATCATTCCTCTTATAAGGATGATAATGATGATGATCATGATGTCTGTCAGAAGTAGAACTAGAATAGTATTTGTCTCTATCACCTTTCTAGCTATTCAATCTCTTTCCAGCAAGGCATACAATGTCAGCTAAACTAAATCACAATAACCAACATACCTTAGCATAGATCAAGGATGGTACCTTTTCTCTAATATCATAAAGTGAACATGATACATGTATAAAATAATCTTAACAACATATAGACATATACCGAATAAGTGCATCTACGCATAAACATCATTCTAGTTGAGGCCCAGTTATCAATGCAAGGCCATATCAACAATGCATGCTATGACCTCATGCATGAAAACAACCATTACTCCATTGTGCACATTTCCACATGTAACCATCAACATGCATAAGCAATTCCTAATCAATTGCACATACACATGAATGCATGTAGTCAAGCATAAGTGATCGATTCTTGTAACCGATCTACAACATTGACACATGTAATCAAACAACCAAGAATGCAACCTAACATACAAGGATGTACTCAAGCTACATATATTCATATAAACAGTCATATACTCTTAATGATGAATTCCACAAAATCAACATCAAGTTCCTCATGATAACATTACTACAATCATGATCAACATATTGCAATGCAACACAAAGATGAAATGGAAGTGTAAGAGACACACATGCACTTGACATGCTTGCATGACCAACACACTCACCCAAGGAGAGCATAACCACACTTTGATACAATTATGTAACACCCCCTCCTCCCAGGTCTACCTAAGCAACCGACTAGTCGGGGTAAGTGTGTGATGAGATAGGTCACTGTAAGGGATTCAACCTCTTTGGTGACCTTAAGGAAATGGAATCAAAAAAACATATCAAACAACCCATAAAAAAATCAACACCAAGTTCCTCGTAATAACCTTACTAAAATCATGATCAACATGATGCAATGCAACAAGCACATGAAATGCAATTGACCAACCAGGGTAAACATGTGATGAGAGAAGTCACTATAAGGGATTCAACCTCTTTGGTGACCTTAAGGAAATGGAATGGATGGAACATATCAAATAACCCATCCACATCAACAACAACACCCACAGGAGACATGTCAGCCACTCAAACATCTTGTCCGTGAGGCCCACTGATGTTTTAAACCTTTTAACCCTGGGCCACTCTCATGCCATATTAATGACAATGTCGAGAACCCAAAGTCACTCTCACAGGTGTATGTGCCAATGTCCCTGGACTCGTTTTAGCTAACCTATTCCAACCTCCTCAAGATTTGAGCTACTTTTCTAGCCCAGAATCCTGGCCTCTACCCAGAACTTGTCACAACCTCCAAAATCCATTAGAGACATGATGAAAATATAAAAAAATAAAAATTCAACCTCAGGGCTAGGCCTGAGCATCCTGAATAGGGATTGAAATTCTATCAAACACTTGGAATCAATGCAACCTATAAGTTTGGGATACAATATAGAGAATGAATGACTAAAATAACTTATTAAACATAACTAGAAGGATCAACAACTTCTCCATTGAATTGTTATCACATCAATTAGTTCTTCCAACCATCCATTCAATAATTAGAAGTAAATACATGAAACAAGCATGACATGAACAAGTCATATAACCATGCTTATAACCAGCATAAAACCATATAAATATCGAAGATATGAAAACCATTAAATCCACATATAAACTAGTGCAAAAGTAAGAGAATTTAGCTCTTATTAATCATAGGAAAATCTCACCAAGTTCGGGACTTCCACGTACTACCTTACCAATCTCATAGGATTACCACAATCCAAACCCAGATCGATAGGCCCTAAATTGAGACTCCTCCCTCATGCTTTACCATGTATCCCGCCAAAACCGGTCAAGGGATTCTTAGGCCTTTGAGAATGAAACCTGAGACCACCTCTGCCCAGGATTCTAAAATCCATCCATTAAACCATATCTCAAAACTGAAATAAACCTCCCAACACCATGACATTTGGAAGAAGGCAAGGTGAGGATGAAAATCATTGGCATAACCTGGAAAAACCATGCCATCGACAACAGCAGAACCATACACCAACATGCAAATCTATGCCTGTCCAAACCAGCTAGGAAATCACACATACAAAAGGTTACCTACAAGTATTCCTACCGAAGTTGCTTGATCCTACTTTTCATCCTTGATCTGTGCTTTCCTTCCTTTCCCTTTGCTTGCTCTTTCTTCCTTCATCCAAAGCTAGAGTGCTCCAAGAAAACTCTAAGTGACCAAGAGAGAGAGAGAGAGAGAGAATAATTATAGAGCTGCAAACTTGAAATAACAAAAGGTCACCAACTGACCCTCATAAGCCTTTTTATGAATTAGGACTCTATTTTCTTCATTTTCCATTATTTTCCTTTAATTTTCTCACACAAAACACACATCCAGTGATTCCCGCTAGGATATCTTCACCGAAAATTCAAGTTGGAATAAGTGTCCCTTAACATTCGTCTTATTTTGTCTTTATTAACTTTTATTACATAGAATTTTTTCCATGCTTTTTACAAAAACCTCCCCCTTGGGAATCCAGAACAACCAAGGGAATCCAGAGGTTAAACCACCTCCACCCTCACAAAACCATGACCACACCAAACTTTGTGCTTCGATCACAATTGAACCAAACTTGGAATGCCATCAGGAATCCATCGCTATCGTTAAGGAATTTTCCATCTCCTTGTCTCTCAGGCTTTACTACAAGTCAATCCTGGATCACTAGGCCCTAAATTGAGACCAATCTCTTAGGATTTATCGCAATCCAAACTCGGATCACTAGGCCCTAAACTAAGGCTCCTCCCTCACACTTTACCGTGTATCCTACCAAAACCAATCAAAGGATTCTTAGCCCTTTGAGAATGAAACTTGAGACCACCTCTGCCCAGGATTTTGAAATCAAACTGGCAAACTAAATCTCAAAAACCAAAATAAACCTCCCAACACTATGGCATCCAGAAAAAGGCAAGGCTAGGCTGAAAACCACTGTCGTAACCTAGAAGCAACATGCCACCAATAGCAAGAGAACCATATACTGACATGAAAAGCCATGCATTCCCAAATCATCTAGGAAATCACACATGCCAAAGCTTACCTACAAGTATTCTTGTTGAAGTTCCTTGATCCTACTTTTCATCCTTGATCCTTGCTTTCCTTCCTTTCCCTTTGCTTGCTTTTTCTTCCTTGATCCAAACATAGAGTGCTCAAAGAAAACTCTAAGTGAACAAGAGAGAGAGAAAGAGAATAATGCAAGAGCTCAAAACTTGATCTAACAAAAGGTTACCAACTGATCCTCATAATCCTTTTTATGAATGAGGCCTCTATTTTCTTCCTTTTCCATTATTTTCCTTCAATTTCTTCCTCACATGCAACCTGTGACCTTTCACCTTACCTTTATCCTAATTTCCTTTATTTTCATAAATAAATGTGCAAAAAATGACTTTTTTCCTTTTAATTCTTTTTCCTTATCCCTTGTCAATTTTCCTTAGCCAAAACACATATCCAGTGATGCCCACTAGGATATTTTTTCCAAACATTCAACTTGGAATAAGTGTCCCTTAACCTTCGTCTTATTTTTCCTTTATTAAATTTTATTACATGGAATTTTTACTAGGGTTGTTACAAAATGACCCCCCTTGGGGAACAATGTCCTCGGTGTTAAACCACACCATGACCTCAAAAAAACTATTGAAAAGAAAACATATTGCACACGGAACTTTATAACTTAGCTCATTGCAGTATTTACAATGAAAGACCTACTCAAAAGAAAAACATCATAACAACATGACAATATAAAAACCATAATATCATGACACCCATACCATTTATTGGAGCTTTATAACTTAGCTCATGGCAATGTTTACATCCACATACATATACAAAAACATCAACAAAACAAATACCAAACATACACCAACATCAAACCAAAACTGCTTTGCCTCAACCAGAAAATAATGAAGGATACACATCTGATATTCCATCTCTCATGTAGCTTCTTTAGGCCCAAATTTCTTCCATTGTACTTTTTTCTCTATGTCTCCATTCCTGAGCATGAGATTCTTACACTGCAATATGCACTAAGGTTTTGGCTAGAACTCTTCTTCTTACTCTACTTGCAATATAGACCAATCAATTACATGATAAACATCCTTTATATACTTCTTAAGAAATGAAATATGGAAAACATCATGGATTTTCATTGTTGGAGCTAGTACAAGTCAATATGTCACTGGTCCAATTCTCTCAATGATCTCAAAAGGCTCACAATACTGTGGTGCGACCATGGCCCTTGAACCAATCCTCAAAGATATTTTCTTGGGTTTGATGCACAAATACACATGCTCCCCAACCTTAAACGCCTTGAATACCTTGTGTTGATTTGCATAACTCTTTTTTCTATCTTGTGCTTCCTTTCAATTCTTCTTTATAACCTTCATTTCCTGCTCCAACATATCCGGTCCAATAATTACATTGTTCACTGGATCACTCCAGCTGATGGGAGTGTTACAACTTCGTCCATACAATGCCTCAAAAGGACTCCTCCTAAATTACTCTTGGTAACCATTGTTGCATGTGAAATCAACCAATGGATGATACTCCTCCCATCTCCTTTGTTGGTGGATTAGGCATATCCTCAACATATCCTCCAAGATCCTGTTGACCCTCTTTGTCTGTTCACCTGTCTGCAGATGATAAGCTGTATTGAAGGCTAAATATGTACCCAAGCCTACAAATAGTTGCTTCCATAGCTTGAAAGTGATCTTTGCATCCCTATCTAACAAAATCTTCTTTGGAACACCATGTAGTCTCATTATCTCTCTGATGAACACCTATGCTATCTCACTGGTTGAATATGTAGTATTTACATGAATGAAGTGAGCTACCTTGCTCAACCTATCAACCATGACCATAATAGAGTCATGCTTCCTCACTGTACTCGGAAGACCTATGATGAAATCCATGGAAATGACCTCTCACTTCCATTCTAGAATTGCTATAGGCTATAGTAAGCCACCTAGATGCTTACATTCCTCCTTTACTTCTTGAAAATCTAAACACATGGCCATGAACCCTGCCACTTCCTCCTTCATATTCGACTAATAATATAACTTATTTACTATCTTCAACATCTTGTGATATCTTCTATTACCCAAGTATGGCTTGGCATGAAACTCCCTCAAGATAAGCTTCTTGAGCTCACTTCAATTCCGCACATAGATCCTGTCTCCAAACCTCACCAAACCATCTGCCGTGAGATGATAATATCCATCCTAATCACCTATTCCTATACCTGCACCTGTACCTGTAACTGTAACTATGCTCTACTGTAACCTATGCATAATTTCCATATATTTGTCATCCCATTGTCTTGCCTGCAAGATCTTATCCTATAACTTTGTCCCATAAGAGCTCATAGCTACTATAGGATTTACCTGTAGCTTCCTCCTAAGATCATGTGCAACCCAATTCTCCTTCCCTTTGATGTATGTAATCTTGAACTCGAACACACTAAGGGTAGCGAACCATCTAACTTGCCTGAAATTTATATTTGGTTGGCCAAAAAAAATACCTCAACCCACTATGATTTTTCATCAATGTAAATCTTATGGCTAGAAGATAATGTCTCCACATCTTCAATGCATGTATAATCATTGCTAGCTCAAGATTATACGTCAGGAAGTTCTTCTCGTGCTCATTTAGTTTCTATGACTCATAGCACACTTCCTGTCCTTCTTGCATGATAACTCCACCAAGTCTTGTCTTGCAACCATCTGTACACACTACAAACTCCTTGTCTGGATCTAGAATCTTTAGCATTGGCGCATGTGTCAACAATTGCTTAAGCTGCTCAAAACTAGCCTCACACTCCTCTGTCCATTCAAAATTCTTACCTTTCCACTACAATGACATGATATGATATGAAATGTGTGAGAAGTTCTTGATGAACCTCCTGCAGTAACCTACCAATCCCATGAATGATCCCACTTAATGATCTCACCTAATCCACATTCTTAGGAGTTGCCCACTACATTATAGCCCTTATCTTTTTTGGATCTCCTACTATGCCATCCTTGGAGACAACATGCCCCAAGTAATGTACCTCAATTTGAAAGAAGATGCACTTGCTAAGTTTATCATACAATTGGTGCTCTCTTAGCAATCTCAACACTGTTGGTAAATGCTTGACATGTTCGTCCTCATTTTTAGAATATACCAGTATGTCATCAATGAATACAATAACAAACTTGTCCAGATAAGGACGCAAAACGCTATTCATCAAACACATAAATGTAGCTGTAGCATTAGTGAAACTAAATGAAACAACAATAAACTCATAATTTCCATCCCTGGTCCTGAACGAAGTATTGAAGTTATATTCTTCCTTGATGTGTGCCTAATGGTATCCCGATCTCAAGTCGATCTTAGAGAACATTGCCTCTCCCTTCAACTGATTAAATAAATCATCAATCCTTAGAAAGGGTACCTATTCTTGATGGTCACTTTGTTTAGCTACCTATAGTCAATGCACAATCTAAGAGTACCACTTTTCTTCTTCACGAAAGAAATTGGTGTGTCCCAAGGTGATACACGTGGCCTAATGTACCCCTTGTCCAACATTTCCTTCAACTACAACTTAAACTCAACCAACTCAGGTGTGCTCATCCTGTAATATGCTTTTGATGTTGGAACTTCCCTTAGCACCATCTCAATAGAAAATCCTCTCTCCCTATGAGGTGGAAACTCTATAATGTCCTCAGGAAATACATCCTAAAACTATTGTAAAATTGGGTACCTTCTCAACACATCGCATCCTCAACTTCCTTACCCTTGTCATTAGAAATTTGTACTGCAAACTTCACACAACATTTTCTACAGCTACACTTAGCCTCCATAGCAATAACCAACCTCACTGATGTAGGCTTCATCTTCCCCTGAAAAGTCCTCTTTTCCCCACTATCATCCACATAATCAGTGGCCTTTTCGAAGTAATCCACTTTGGCTTTGTGAAGGTATAGTGAACACAAACCCAAAAGCATACTATACGATCCCAATCAAAACACATTCAAATGTTGTGTTGTAGGCATACCATTTAACTCAAATGCATAAGCTCGCACCCAATGTTGAACTCTCTTCTTTGTACCTGTAGCCAACTTTACCAACCAATATTTTACATGCACTTATTTTCTCAAACCACACTGATCCACTAGCTCAGGATTAATATAACTTTAGTTAGATATAGGATCAATAAAATTAGAAACAACTTGATCAAAAAGCTTACCATCCATCTCAATGATCGATGTCTCATGATCTTCTTGCCTGTTATCCACAACTGCATAAATATGAGGAATTCCATTACCAACATCACAGCTGTATGCACCTCCTAAGCACTATATATCTAGGGTCTACCACCACTCTGATATCATGGAGAATCCCTCTCCTTATGACATATCCAACACTTCAATGGTTCCCTACCACTGCCTCTAGCTTTCTTCTCTCCACATCCTTTCTCCATTATATTGAAATTCTTGTAAAGAACTACATTTTCTTTCTCACTTTCTTCTTGAGGTCTTCCTCTCTTTGGTGTCCATTTTCCTTTAGCTTTCTCATTTCTTCTCAAGTCACTCTTAGGCTCAAGTTTGTGCTTTGACCAACTTTCTAATGGCCTCCTCTAACAATCTAGACTCATTGAACTCAATCCAGTCTTTGTATGCTACTAGTAGTCCATTGATGAATCTATGAACCTTTTCCTTCTCCTCCCTTAGGTAAGGAACATATCTCAACAACTCCAAAAACCTGCTAGTATACTCCTCATCTGTCATAGAACCGATCCGCAACTCATAAAATGCCTTATCTTTGTCATCATAATACCTTTTAAATAGAGGAGGAATGACATGTTATAGAGTTTTATGAACCCAATGTTTCGGACTACCAAGTGAGTCCATCATCAAGGAATGCAACAATATATATTCTAGAGATATTCTCTAGAATATCTATTTCCACATCCCTTGATGATGGACTCACTTGGTAGTCTGAAATGTTGGGTTCATAAAACTATATAGCAGGTCATTCCTCCTCTATTTAAAACTATCCTCACCTGTATGGAATCATAATACCTCTCTAACAAGTACTTCTTCTTGAAGAGCCTTTCAAATGCATGCCAAGTCAAATATTCCTCATGTATACCTTTGACATTCTTCACATCTTCCAACCAAATATATAATTTACCTTTGAGACTAAAAGTGACTACCTTTCCTTTCATGTTTTCCCAATAATCATGCAATTGGAAGAATTTCTTCATACCAGGCAACCATGCTTTTGTATCCTATGATTTCTTCATCTCTCCATCAAAGGTAGGTGTATTTTCTTTCTTAAACTCATCTAGAGAGTATACCCTATCACTCCTCCTGTAAGGATGATGAAAATGACAATCATGATGCCTATCAAAACCAGAACTAGAATAGTACCTATGTATATCACCTCTCCTATTTGGAGTGTCCAACAACCTACCATCTCTTATCATGTCAGAACCATCCGAACTTTGTCTACTAGGAGACCTACTATTATAGGCCCCATTATTTTTTCCCTCCTATCCATGGCTGAACTGAAGTGGCCCTTGTCGTTGCAATTCTGACAAGCTCTAAATAAGTATCACATTCACCTCTGATTGTTTCTCTTGTGCCTACATGGTTTTGTCATTTTCTTCTTTGCAACTCCTTATCTCTTCCTTTAGTCTTCTCAAAGTGTCTCCCAAGTCAAAAGAGTTCTCCACACCACATTGACCATCTGATTCATAGGGATATTCTATGTAGACTACCACCTTGATAGTATCCCATATCACTCCACCTGTAAGGATGATAATGATGAAGATCATGATGCCTATGAGAACCAGAACTAAAATAGTACTTGTGTCTATCACCTTGCTAACCATCCAATCTCTTTCTTGCAAGGCATACTATGTCACCTAAACTAAATCACAATAAACCAACATACCTTGTCATAGTTCAGGGAGGATACCGCCTCTGCAAGATCATCAAATCAACATGATACATGTATAACATAATCATAACAACATATATACATATACCGAATAAGTGCATCAATGCATAAAAATCATTCTGGTTAAGGTCCAATCATCAATGCAATTCCATATAAACAAGGCATGCTATGACCCAATGCATGACAACAACCATTAGTCCATTGTACACATTACCACATGTGACCATCAACACGCATAAGAAATTCCTAATCAACTACACATACACATGAATGCATTTATTTGAGCATAAGTGATCAATTCTTGTAACCAACCTACAAGAATGACACATTTAATAAAAAAAACAAAGAATGCAATCTCGTATACAAGGATGTAATCAAGTTGCATATGTTCATATAACTAGTCGTATACTCCTAATGATGCATTCCAAAAAATCAACATCAAGTTCCTCATGACAACCTTACTATAATCATGATCAACATGACATAATGCAACGAGCAGATGAAATGCGAGTATAAGAGACACACATGCAACTGACATGCATGCATGACCAACAGATTCACCCAAGGATAGGGAAACCACACTCTGATACTAATCTATTACACCCCCTCTTGCCATGTCTGTTGGAATCTCTAATTCTATCTGTTACAAACCCTTCATGTACATTTTTTATTTATTTCTGCCTACCTGTTCTGATTAATTAACAAGTTATTTACCATGTAAATACTGAAAATAAATACAAGTACATGCTCAAAACATTACAGATCATCAACTGAAAGAAACAAAACAAGAACACAAGTGATATCATTGTTTTTGGACCAATGTCCCCAGAAAAACCCAATGCAGGAAAACAAGTGCAACTATCTGAGGGTTTTATTATTATGCAGTTTTTGAATATAATCTGGGTGACAAAACCATCTCACCCAACAGAAAATAATCTTGGAAGTAGTACCTCTCTACTCGGAAGCAGTTATTCTAGCTGAAACCCTAGATAAACACTCCAACAACTCCCAACTCCAATCTACCCCATGAAAACCCCAACGTCAGCCCTTTCTGGCCCAGCGTCTACCCAACGTCACCCTAGCTCACCCTGCATCAGCCTCTGGAGACACTGTGTCATACCTTAGAGCCTCTGCACCACCCATGTCATCTCTCTGAGGCACTGCACAACTCCTAACCGCCTCTGCGTGAGCCCTGGATGGCTCTACATGAACCCCTGGCTCGCTCTACATCCCTCTCTCCCAGCTTCTGCACTGATCCTCCTAGTTCTATCTTTGCCTCTCTTCTTCTATGTTCACTACCCCTCAACTGCAACTCTGATCACTCTTTTGACTTCCTCAGCAAACCCTGCCCCAGAAAAATCGAAATCTTGATCAACTCGGTGTGTTCTCCAAGTAACCCTCAAGCCTCCTCTTATACTATTCTCATTGACAAATCAATGGCCGAGATTAAGTCCCTAATCAAGGCTAAGATTAATTATGGCTCGATCCAAGACTTTTGGACCATTCTAACACAGTTTTATATTAATACACATTAATATTTTATTTTCCCTAAGTTTATACTTAGGAACTCCATTACAAATATTAATTATTTTAATATCTCTCAAACTTTTTAGAATCTACCCAAACCATTTCTGTGTATTGGAGATCTCATGTGCTTTCGCCTCTCCACCAATTTTCATGGCTATATCACATTCGATTCTACCCCAAATCAAAAATCCCTATTAGTGAGGATTGTTCTCTAGTAATAATCCTCACTGAGCATCACCCTAATCATCCGGCATTGGTCCTTGTGATGATGCTAGGCTTGTTGTCCAACATACCCTGCACTTCTACCCATGGCCTTGCCACTGCCACTGCTACATTTGAACAAAAGATCCTTCTGCACCTGTGTTGCTTCCCATGGCCCTGCCACTACCACTGCTGCATCTACACTACAACCCCTCTCATCATGCTTCATCATGTTTCCCATAGCACTGCCACTGCTAACTACTGCACTGCAACTCAGTTACTGAGAAGTAAGTAACTGATCTCCAAACTCTAACATCTTCATCGGGCTAGAAACACTGTCGATGTTGAAACTCCCTCTGTCACTGACAAGTGCTCCCTCTCTGACCTCTGTGTGGCTGCAACAACTTTATGCATCTTGCACTGCTGCCTCATGCTCTCTTGGGACTCCTGCACTGTAGCTTCCTCTATCACTCTATCCGCATTCGTCTCCACCGACATCTGCTAGTCCTACTACTCCTGTTCGGGGCTCTCGTAGCAAGGTATAATCCAAGAGGTTGGGTATCTCAAGGATCCTTCCCCTCATTGCCTGTAGTCCATCTCACTACAACTTAATTTCTCCCCACTTCCGCTCAAGTGGCGTGTGAGCACTCATGGAATAATCATCATCTGTCTCTAATAATTTCTCCACCCTTGCTGGCGTAGCCTTGATCTCGGAAGCCTACCCTTTGCTCTTCTTCCTCAGACACTGGCTCACATAGTGACCTAGTTCCCCACAATTGAAGCATTTGCCCTTGGAGAGGTCCTTCTTCTTTTGTTTCTCCTACTTTCCCTTAGATTCTAGGGTACCATCGTCCTCTTCCTCCTTCTTTATTCTGATCCCCTTTCCACTACTTCCCACCTTTCTTAGCCTTCTGATCTCTTCTTGGCGAAGAGATGCCCACATTTCCTCCCAATCTGTAAGGGTCGCCCTTCTCAATATGTCTGAACAAACACCTCCCATTCTTTTGAGACGATGTTTAGGGCTATTCTCACCATAAATTCTTGATTCAACATGGCTCTTGGGGAAGCTAGCTAATCCCAAATCGCCTTCAATTGACCAAGGAAGGGGTCGATCTGTTCTCCCATCTGCAACTGGTATGACCATAGTTGATTTTCCAGTAGCATCTTCCACTGCATAGAAGTATGCTTATACAACTTCTTTAGGGCCTCCCACATCTCATTTGTTGTATTCTTCTCACCAATATGTTGTACAACATGGTCCTTGATCTCGCGAAGGATGATGCTCTTGGCCCTTGTCATCGCATGCTCATACTTATCATTATCAGTCAGGTCAACTAGGACCACTATTGTCCTCAAGGCAAATTCCTTGAGACAGTTCTTGTCTAGAACAGATAAGATTCTAGCCTTTGAGACTACGAAGTTTGAGGCTCCATCCAGTAGGTCCTAGTCTCTTACCCCATTCACTACCATCTCGTTGCTCCTCTACTTCCCTTCTGGAAGTTCTCGGTGTGACTCACTATGAGCCTCAATTTCCCTCCTAGAAACCCCTCTACCATTGTTAGGATGCCCCACTCTGATCCTTAGTGAAGTTGTACTAGTGATCCAGATTTCTTGGCTATAAATCCTTGGTAGAAACTCCCTCCTCCTTGGTCTTGCCCTGTTAGGTACTGTTCTAACTAGAATACCCCACCAGCTTCACTCTGCAACCTACCCACAACCTCCTAAGCCCCAACAAACTAAAGGTCAGAGCTTCTAGGCTCTGCACAATCCTGACACCAGCAAAATTCGCACCTCTTCACCATGAGTGTCAATCCTTCCTAACCGAGAAAGATGACTGGGTACTGTGTAGGTCAAGTCTGCTCCCCTCTGCCACTACATTGATTCTCTTCCCAGCTCAAACTTGATGATGCATGCACTACATCACCCCTTGTTGCTTCTCTGCTAGGAATAGCTTCTGTCACTCAGGAGATCCATTTTCTACTATTTCTACTCTATTTGGTTGATGTCCTGAGTTCTCCTGTGATCTGAAACCATGCACTGATACCATGTTGGAATTTCTAAGTCTATCTATTAGAAACCCTTCATGTACTTTTCTGATTTATTTCTGCCTACTTGTTCTGATTAGTTAACAAGTGATTTACCATGTAAATACTGAAAACAAATATAAGTACATGCTCAATGCATTACAGATCATCAACTAAAGGAAACAAAACAAGAACACAAGTGACACCGTTGTTTTTGGACCATTGTCCCGGGAAAAATACAATGCAGGAAAACCAGTGGAACTATCTACTATGCAGTTTCTGAATACAATCTGGGTGCCAAAATTGGCTTACCCAATAGAGAATAATATTGGCAATAACACCTCTATACTCAAAGCTAGATATTGTGGCTGAAACCCTAGATAAACACTTTGACAACTCCTAGCTCCAATCTTCCCCACAAAAACCCCAACGTCAGCCTCTAGGGACTATATCAGCCCTTTTTGGCCCAGCATCTACCCAGCATCACCCTAACTTGCCCTGCATCATCCCTTAGAGCCTCTGCATCACCCATGCTGGCTCTCTAAGGCACTACACAGCTCTTAGCTGGCTCTGCATGAACTTTGGCTAGCTCTGATTGAACCCTTGGCTAGCTCTGTGTCCCTCTCTCTCGGCTTCTACCCTGATCCTCCTAGTGCTATCTCTACCTCTTTTCTTCTATATTCACTACCCTCAACTGCAACTCTAATCACTCTTTCAACTTCCTCAGCAAACCCTACCCAAAAAAATGAAATCTTGATCAACTCGGTGTGTTCTACAAGTGACCCTCAAGCCACCTCTTATACTTTTCTCGTTGACAAATCAACGGCCGAGATTAAGTCCCTAATCAATGGCTAAGATTAATTCTAGATTGATCCATGACATTTGGACCATTCTAACATAGTTTTATATTAATACACACTAATATTTTATTTTCCCTAAGTTCAGACTTAGGGACTCCATTAAAAATATTAATTATTTTAATATCTCTCAAACTGTTTAGAATCTGCCCAAACCATTTATGGGTATTGGAGATATCATGTGTTTTAGCCTCTCCACAATTTTTTTTGGCTAGGGCACATCCGATGCTACCCCAAATCAACAAGGTATACCCAAGAAACTGACCAATCAGGGTAAACAAGCGACGAGAGAGATAATTATAAAGGATTCAACCTCCATGGTGACCTTAAAAATTGAGGATTCGAAGCACAAAGTTGATCCTTACCACATATCCAACACTGCAATGGTTCCCTACCACCACCTTTAGCTTGCTGCTCTCCATGTCCTTTCCCATTTGTATTAAACTTCTTGTAAGGAAATACATTTTCTTTCTCACTTGCATCTCGAGGTCTTCCTCTCTTTGGTGGTCATATTCCTTTAGCTTTCTCATTTCTTCTCAAGCTATTCTTAGGCTCAACTTTTCACTTTGACTGCTCATTGTTTAAGGTCACAAAGGAGGTTGAATCCCTTATAGTGACGTCTCTCGTCACATGTTTACCCCCACTAGTTAGTTGCTTGGGTAGACTTGGGAGGAGGGGGTGTTACAAATTGGTATCAAAGTTGTGTTGCGCTCTCCTTGGGTTAATGTGTCACTCATGCATGCATGTCAGTTGCATGTATGACTCTTACACTTTCATTTAATTTTCTTGTTGCATTGCATCATTTTGATCATGATTATAGTAAGCTTATCATGAGGAACTTGACGTTACTTTTGTGGAATGCATCGTCAGGAGTATATGATTGGTTATATGAATATATGCAGCTCAAGTACATCCTTGTATGTTAGGTTTCATTCTTGGTTATTTGATTACATGTGATTGCTTATGCTGGACTACATGCGTTTATGCATATGTGATCTAGGAGGATCTAGGAGGATTGATCCAAGAGGATCCAGGAGGATTGATCCAAGAGGATCTAGGAGGATTCAAGAGGATTGGTCCAGGAGGATCCAAGAGGATTGATCTTGGTGGATTTTTAGAAAAGTACCGGTGACATGATAAAAGGATCAAAACTCAAAGTGACAGAATCTGGGTAGACTTAGCATCAAATCGAAGTTCTCGTCATCCTCATTCCAATAGTGTGAATGATACTCAAATGCGAGCCCATATGACAAAGTTAGAGCAAGTCAAATTTTGATTTTGACTTGTCCAGGTGGAAAGAAGAAGATGACATGGAAAAGATTCTATGAATGAGGGCTCGTCGTGTGCTAGGTCCACTGGGCTCCACATATCACTTATCGGTGAAAAGGAGGAGTGCTTAAGGAAGAATCGGCCCCTAGCATTCCTAGCTGCGATTGCGATATCACATATTGTAGGTCGGAGGAAGAACATAAAGTTAAATTGGCCTTGACCGGACTTTGTTGTGATGCGATATTGTATATCATGATCTCATATAGGAGGAGGTTCTGAATCGGCCCCGGTAGGACTTTGTTTGATGCGATATTGCATATCGTGATCGCAGATCAAGAGAGGTTTTGGATCAACCCCGACATGACTTCGTTGTAGTAAAATACATATCACAATCGCATAAAAGGGTTTGTGTTTGCAAAGTGGTTCAATTGTAATCGTTGAGTGCGAATTGTGACAAGACTATCCAGATGCGATATTTATAAACTGTATTCAGTAAACTTGAAGGGTCCATGTTATTCAAACTTGGGTGTGTCCGCCGATGGAAGCCATCGATTTCGAGTTGCAATGTATAGCGTGATGTGATATTTTTATGAACTACATTTGATATAGTCGTTGGTTCTATGTATCACTGATTACGCAGAGCATTTTGGTTTAGACTTTTGTCCGCCAATTGAACGAATGTTGATTCTTTGTTATGAGCTGTCAGGTTTAGGAGAAGTGTCAATTCCTTGTAGTACCACTAGTTTGAGGCTTAAAATAGAAACAGGTTATTAGACTCCTCTCTGATGGGTTTTTCTATGTTGTGTATGTAAAACACCGAGAGATATTTGCCGATAAGCATTTCCACCAAGATGTACGCATGGTTAAAAGGGGTTTTCACCATTTTTGTGAGGTCAGTTGCATTGTATCCTACAGGCCTGAGATCCTTGGTCTCACGACAAACCCACTTCACAAAATTGTCATTTGTTTGAAAATTGTTTGGTTATGAAGGATTCAGCCACGCCCAATATATAATATATATATATATATTATATATATATATATATTATATATATTATATATGACTATTTGGGTCTGAAGAAAGGGGAGAGCAAAGAGAAGTGCAGGTTTGCATAGCAAGACAGTGGAACCTCCTCTTGGTAGGTAGCCAAAACCATTCCTCAACAATTCAGGAGGTTCCAAGAAGGTTGCAGAAGGTCTGATTATATGAATGGGGTGTTCAGATAGGTGATTTTGCACTATGTTTCACCAGGAAGTTAGTGGCATTGTTTGTTTCTAGAGCTGGGATCTCCATTTTCCAGCTATCTTTCATATTGGAGTTATAAGGATGTTTATGGGGAAATCTACTTGTACTTCTCTCTTTTCATGTCACTTAATAAAAGAAGGCCTCCCCACTATTGAGTAGGGCCCAGAGATGTAGTCCAAATTATACGAACTCTGTAATTAGATCTTTGTGTCATGATATTTTGTGATCATCTCTCTTTGTCTTCATTTTTCATGCTTATGTTTTTATGGTTTTTAAGAGTTGTAATTCATGTCAATTTTGATGCATCTATAAGAAAAAAAATCCTAGATCAAGATGTCATTAGAGCAGGGCTTAAGTGATGCAAATTTCATTGAAAAATTCATGAGTGTGCTAACTAGAGATAGGCTTAAGAGGAAGAGCATATTAAAAAGGAGACATGTCGAGTATTGAGGCTCATGGGGGAGGGATACGATACAATTGTTGTTAGAGTGTGTGTGAATGACAAAGTTATGTGTGAATGATTAAGTGTGCAGCCATGGAGCGTGGGAAGGGAACGTGTGAGAATTTCCTATGTATGTCCAAGATGGTAGATATTATGTATACGACATATGAGAAGCACGAAGAGGAGGAGACTCGGGGATCGAAGAGCAATATATCATCTACCTCTTTCGATTCTTTCCAATCATTTCCTTCCTAGAATGTAGAGATTAATCAAAGGCATCAAGAGGAGAATGTGGAATTAAAAAGGCTCCTACAACAAGAGAAAGGGGAGAAACAATGACTACTACAATAGTTGTAAGAAAAGGTCGAATTTTTGGAAAAGCTGCAGCATTATCCATGTGAGGTAAATTATTCGACACTGAAAATGATTCCTCATGTTGAATTTGATTCTTTTTAAAATATTACCATAGGAATTGGTTCCAAACTATTGAAGAGAATGGGGTATGAAGGAAAAGGCTTGGGCATTAATGGCCAAGGCATTGTTAATCCCATCAAAGTAGAAGAATTACATTGTCGAAAAGGACTTGGTTATGTTATGAGGGAATCTAAGAAATGTGTTATTAAAACCAATGAACCATCAATGACTGATGATGAGAAGCCCTCACCAAATTTTTCCAAATCGACGGTGGAGGTAAAAGATGTCGAAATCCATTCAATTTCATCCTCACGTAGTTTAATTTCTGTTGGAAATGTGGAGATAGCAATTTGAGTGACAAATATAAGACTCCTTACCAAGACAAGGTATAAGGAAGAAGAACATGGTGTTAAAAGCTAAGAGATAACTCATCCATTGGATGCTGAGCAAAGACATTGATTTGCAAGGTTGGGGTGCACTGAAGGACAGTGCTCAAAGATGTCAGAAGCTTCCACAACATTGTTAAGACCATCAAGGAAAGAGGAGGATCGGGACACATCACCTTCAACCTATAGCAGTATGCATAACAGAGACAGAGTTGAGGCAAGCTCTTGTTCCCATGATCATACCAGAGACCAAAAAAAAGGTATAACTAGTCTCAGTATTTTAATGTTCATTCTGATTACAATTGCATTGTTAATAATGGACGTTGATCATGGCATAGAAGGACTTGCAGTTTTTGTGGATTGCATAACCATTTGTTTTTTGAGTGCTAGAAGAGAACGACAACACAGAAAAATATGAGGCATAGAAGACCCTCTAAACAATAGGAAAAGAAGAATAATATCAAACAAATTTGGAAGGTGAAGGCTCATTATAGTCATTACAGCAAAGGTGGTCAACAATGAGCCACATGTTGGAGGCTCCATCTAGAGCAGCATCACAAGGACAAGAGCATCTAAGCATGAACCAGGTGAAACATTTATTCGACCAGCGAACGTGCCACAAGGAGATGACCCATTCACTTTGATATGTGAGAAATGGTTCTTCTAGGTGTGATAGAATGTCATGGCCTTGTTTTTTTCATGTGTTGCATTTTAAATTGTGAGAGTGATGATGTGTTTTCCATCACTTGTTGAAGCAACAATGATGCTTGGCCTTATTTTGTGTTGCATTTTAACTATGGAAGCGATTATATGTTTTCCATCACTTCTTGAAGCAACAATTATACTTGGCCTTATTTCATGTTGCATTTTAAATTGTGGAAGTAAGGATGTGTTTTCCATCACTTGCCAAAGCAACAATAATGTTTTTCCTTATTTGTGTAAATCATGTGTTGTAGTGGCGATGTGTTTTCCATCGCTTGTTGAAGAAACCATGATGTTTAGCCTTGTCTTAATAGCTGGAGTATTCTTTCCATTTTTATATAAGCTTGACCACAAAGTATGTGTTATAAACTCATGGAAAGTATGGGATGCTTGGCTCTTTTTTTTGTCATAGGGCTAAACATGTAGTTTGCAAGATATTGTACTATAGGTTTTTAGGGGATGCATGTGTTGGCTCATCACTTATGGCTCCAAAGGATGAAGGTGAAGGAGAAGGAAGGATAACCAATTAGGACACTTGCGGTGAAAACATAGTACAAAATAGTTGAAGATTAATTAATGCTTTCGGAGGATCAAAAGATTTTGTTAGTGGGGATGATTGATCTAGAAGGATACATGAGTATTGATCTAGGAGGATCCAAGAGGATTGCTCTAGGAGGATCTAGGAGGATTGATCCAGGAGGATTGGTTCAGGAGGATCTAGGAGGATTGATCTAGGTGGATCTTCAAAAAAGTATTAGTGACATGATAAAAGGCTCAAAACTAAAAGTGGTAGAATCTGGGTAGACTTAACGTTTGATCGAGGTGCTCATCATCCTAATTCCAATGGCGTAAACGAAACTCAAATCCGAGCCAAGATGACAAAGTTAGAGCAAGTCAAAGTTTGAGTTTAACTTATCTAGGTGGGAAGAAGAAGATGACATGGCAAAGCTTCAACGAATGAGGGTGCACCATGTGGCAAGTCCACTGGGCGATGCATATCACTTATAGGTGAAAATGAGGAGATCTTCAGGAAGAATCAACCCCTGGTGTTCCCGCCTGCAATGGGATATCACATATCGCAGGCCGAAGGAAGTACATAAATGTAAATGACCTCAACAGGACTTTGTTGTGATACGATATCGCATATCATGATCGTAGATCAGAGGAGGTTTTGAATCAGCCCTAACAGGACTCTGTTGCAATATGATATCAGATATCGTGATCACAGATTGGGAAAGGTTTTGTGTCAGCCCCAATAGGACTTCTTTATGATGCAATGCATATCACATATCACAATCGCATAAAAGGGTTTGTGTTTGCGAAGTGGTCTGGATGTAAATGCCGATTGCGATTTGCGACATGACTGCATAAACATTATATTTATAAAATGTATTCATTAAACTCGATGGGTCTGTGTTATGCAGTCGGGTGTGTCCACCGATGGAAGCCATCGATTACGAGTTGCAATGGATTTTCGGATGTGGGATTATTATAAATTGGATTTGATAAATCCGTTGGGTCCATGTATCACTGATTACGTAGAGCACTGTTGTTTATACTTGGCCTCTCCATCGATTGAACGAATGTCGATTGTTTGTTATGAGCGATTGAGTTTAGGAGAAGTGTCGATTCCTTGTACTACTGTTGGTTTGTCACTTAAAACAAAAATAGGTTGTTGGACTTCTCTTCTATGGGTTTTTCTATGTTGAGGATGTAAAATATCGAGAGATGTCCGCCGATAAATATTGTTGCCCAGATGTACACATGGTTAAAAGGGGCTTTCGCTATTTTTGTGAGCTTAGTTGCCTTTTATCCTACAGGCCCGAGATCCTCAGTCTAACGACAAACCCGCTTGACAGTTTTGTCATTTGTTTGAAACCTGTTTGGTTATGAAGGATTTGGCCACACCATCATATCTATATATATGACTATTTGGGTCTGACAAAAGGGGAAAGCATAGAGTAGCGCAAGTTTGTAGAACATGACTATGCCACTTGCTCCTGGCAGGTAGCCATAACCATTCCTCAATAGTTCAGGAGGTTCCAAGAAGGTTGCAAAACACCCAATTATCTTAATAGGGTGTTCAGATAGGTGTTTTTGCACTATTTTTCGCTAGGGAGTCAATGGTGTTGTCTGTTTCTAGAGTTTGGATCTCCATTTGCTATATAACTTCTGGGTGGAGGTATAAGGATGTTTATCTAGAAATCTTCTTGTACTTCTCTCTTTTCATGCCACTTAATGATAGAAGGCCTCCCCACTATTGAGTAGGGCCCAGAGATGTAGTCCAAATTGGACGAACTCCATAATCAAATCTTTGTGTCATGATCTTCCGTGATGATGTCTCTTTGTATTTATTTTTCATGCTTAAGTTTTTATGGTTTTTAAGCATTGTAACTCATTTCAATTCTGATGGATCTATAAGAAAATAAATCTTGGATCAATATGTGTAGTTGATTAGGAATTTCTTATGCATGTTTCATATGGAAATATGTACAATGGAGTAATGGATGTTGCATGCATGAGGTCATAGAATGCATTGTTGATATGCCCTTTCATTGATGATTGGACCTTAACTAGAATGATGTTTATGTGTTGATGCACGTATTCCATATATATCTATATGATGTTATGATTATATTATACATGTATCACGCTTATTTTTTCATCTTGTAGACAAGGTATCATCCCCAAAATATGCTAAGGTACATTGGTTTATTGTGATTGTGTTTAGCTGACATAGTATGCCTTACAGGAAAGAGTTTGAATGGCTAGAAAAGTGGTAGAATACATAAAATCTACCTATGAATCAGATGGATAGTGTGGTGTGGGGCACTCTTCTAACTGGAAAACGCATTGAGAAGCCTGAAGGAAGAGATAAGGAGTTGCACAATAGATAATGAAAAAATCGTGCAGGTACAAGAGAAACAAGCTGAGGTGAATGTGATACTTCTTGAGAGTTTGTTAGAATTGCAGTGACAGGGGCAACTTTAGATCAGGCATGGATAGGAGGAAAAAACTAATGGGGTGTATGATAGTAAGTCTCATAGTAGACACAGGTCAGATATATTTGACATGATCAGAGATGGTAGGTTGTTGGACACTCCGAATAAGAGAGGTGATAGGCACAGGTACTATTCTAGTTCTGGTTCTGATAGACATCATGATCATCATCATTTTCATCCTTACATGAGGAGTGATAGAGGATACTTTCCAGATGAGTTTAAGAAAGATAAGCCACCTACCTTTGATGGAGATATGAAGAAATCATAAGATGCAGAAGCATGGTCGCTTGGTATGAATAAATTCTTCTCATTGCATGATTATTCATAAAACTTGAAAGAAAAGGTAACCACTTTCAGTCTCAAAGGTAAAGAAGATATTTGGTGGGAAGACGTGAAGAATTTCAAAGGTATACATGAGGAAAATTTGACTTGGCATGCATTTGAAAGGCTCCTCGAGAAGAAGTACTTGTTAGATATGTACTATGATGACAAAGCTAAGTTTTATGAGTAGAGGATGTGTTCTATGATAGATGAAGAGTATAATAGCAGGTTTTTGGAGCTGTTGAGATATGTGCCTTACCTTACAGAGGAAAAGGCCAAGGTTCAAAGATTCATCAGTGGACTGCCAGTGGCATACATAGACCAGATTGAGTTTGATGATACTAGATCATTGGAGGAGGCCATCTGAAAGTTGAAGCATTTTTATGAGCGTTCGAATCACAAAGTTGAGCTTAAGCATGACTTGAAAAGAAATGAGAAAGCTAAATGAAAATGGCCACCAAAGAGAGGAATACCTTAAGATGAAATTGAGGAAGAATACTTAGTTCCTTACAAGAAGTTAAATACAACTAAGAAAGGACACTGAGAGCAGAAATCTAGAGGCGGTGGTAGGGAACCTTTGCAATGTTGGATAGGTGGTAAGGAAAATCGTAGAAGGGATTGTAAATAGTATGAGAGTGGTGGTAGACCCCAGATCTATAGTGATCAGGAGGCACATACAGTTGGTGATGTTGGTCATAGAATTCCTTGTATTTATGCAGTTGTGGACAACAGGAAGGAGGATCATCAAGCATTGATAATTGAAATGGACGGTAAGCTTTGTGATCAAGTTGTTTCTATTTTGATTGATCTTGGATATAACTATAGTTATATTAATCCTAACCTATTAGATAAGTGTGGTTTGAGAAAAAAAGTGCATGTTGAAACTTGGTTGGTACAATTGGCTACAGGTACAAAGAAGAGAGGTCGCCATTTTGTGAGAGCTTGTGCATTTGAGTTAAATGTTATTCCTACAGAAACACATTTGAATGTATTCCCATTGGGATCGTATAGTATGATTTTGGGTATCGATTGGATATACCTTCACAGAACCAAAGTGGAATGCTTTGACAAGGTCATTGAGTGCGTGGATGATAGTGGGGAAAAGAGGACTTTGTAGGGGAAGAAGGATCCTACATCAGCAAGGATGGTTATTGCTATGCAAGCTAAGCTTAGTTGCAGAAAATTTTGTGTGATGTTTACAATACACATTTCTAGTGACAAGGGTAAGGAGCTTGAGGATGACGATGTGTTGAGAAGGTACCCAATTTCATATAAGTTTTAGGATGTATTTCCTTAGGACATTACAGAGTTTCCACCTAACAAGGAGATAGACTTTTCTATTGAGTTGGTGCTAGGGGTAGCTCCACCATCAAAAGAACCTTATAGGATGAGCACACCTGAGTTGGTTGAGTTAAAGTTGCAGCTAAATAAAATGTTGGATAACGGGTACACTAGGCTGAGTGTATCACCTTGGGGCACACTAGTTTTGTTCGTGAAGAACAAATATGGTACTCTTAGATTATGCATTGACTGTAGGTAGCTAAAAAAAGTGACGATCAAGAACATGTACCCTTTTCCGAGGATTGGTGATTTTTTTTATCAGTTGAAGGCAACAAAAATGTTTTCTAAGAATGACTTGAGATCTAGATACCATCAAGTATGCATCAAATAAGAGGATATCTTCAAGACTACATACAAGACAAGGTATGGGCATTATCCATATGTTGTTGTTCAATTCAGTTTTACTAATGCTTCAGATACAATTATTGTTTGATGAATAGTCTCTTACATCCTTATTTGGACAAGTTTTTAATTGTATTCATTGAAGACATATTGGTATATTTTAAAAATGAGGAAGAACATGCCAAGAATTTATAAATAATGTCGATATTGCTAAGAGAGCACTAGTTGTACGTTAAACTTAGGAAGCACATATTATTTTAGACTGAGGTACATTACTTGGGACATGTTGTCTCCAAGGATGGCATAACAGTAGATCTAGAAAAGATAAGGGCTATCATAGAGTGGGAAGCTCCTAAGAATGTGGATGAGATGACATCATTCATGGGATTGGAAGGTTACTATAGGAGTTTCATAAGGAACCTCTCATGCATCGCATATCCTATCACATCATTGTAGCAGAAAGGTAAGAAGTTCAAAATGATAGAGGAGTGTGAGGCTAGTTTTTAGTAGCTTAAGAAGGTGTTGACACATGCACCCATGCTAAAGATTTTGGATCGAGATAAAGAGTTTGTAGTGTGTACAGATGCTTCCAAGAGAGTACTTGGTGGATTTCTATGCAAGAATGACATGTAGTGTGTTATGAGTCATGAAAATTGAATGAGCACAAGAAAAACTACTTGACACATGATCTTGAACTAGCAATGATTATACATGCATTGAAGATGTGGAGACACTATCTTTTGGGCAAAACATTTACATTGACCATAAATCACAGTGTGTTGAATTATTTGTTTGACCAGCCGAATGTAAATGCCAGAAAAGCTAGATGGTTGGCTACCCTTAGTGATTTTGACTTTGAGATTAGATACGTCAAAAGCAAGGAGAAATAGGTTGCAAATTCTCTTAGCATGAAGGTACAGGTAAATCATATAGCAACTATGAACTCTTATGGGACAAATTTACATGATAGGATCATACAGGCGGGACAATGGGAAGACAAATACATGGAGATTATGCATAGGTTATACCAGAGCACACATATAGGTACATGTATAGGTACAGGTGATCGAGATCTAGACTATCATCTCACAGGAGATGGTTTGGTGAGGTTTAGAGATAGGATTTATGTATGGAATTGAAGTGATCTCAAGAATCTTATCTTGAGGGAGTTTCACACCAAGACATACTCGGGTCATCCAGGATATCATAAGATGTTGATAATGGTAAAGAAGTTCTACTATTGGCCAAATCTAAAGAAGGAAGTGGGAACAGAAATGGGAGGTTATTTCCATGGCTTTCATCATAGGTCTTCTAAGGATAGTGAGGGAGCATGGCTCTATTATGTTCATGGTTGACAGGTTGAGCGAGATAGCTCACTCCATTCTAGTAAAGTCTACATATTCAACCAGTGAGGTAGCACAGGTGTTCATCAGAGAGATAGTGAGACTACATTATGTTCCGAAGAAAATTGTGTCGAATAGGGATGAAAAGTTCACTTCCAAGTTTTGGAAGGAGCTATTGACAGGCTTGGGTACAAAGTTGGCCTTCATTACAACATATCATCTGTAGATAGATAGATAGATAGATAGAGAGAGAGAGAGAGAGGGTCAACAATATCTTGGACGATATGTTGCGGATGTATGTGATGCACCAACAAAGGATATGGGAGGAGTATCTTCCATTGGTTGAGTTCGCATACAACAATGGTTATCAGGAGTCATTGAGGACAATTCCTTTCAATGCATTATATGGATGGAGTGTTGGAAATAATACTGAGAGGGGGGTGAATCAGTATTATCTAATAAATAATTTTTCATTTCCCAAACAAATTTATATAGGCTACTTCTATGAAGTGAACTAGTGTGTATACACTACTGCGATTAGAGAAATCAGCATATACCCAGAGAATTTGTGATTTAGTTAATTTATCATGTGTTGATCTATAACCAGTGCATCATTAACTTATGAAATAGTGAAAAAAAATTAAAAAAACCATCACACATAAGAAACACACATGAATACCAAGGTTTAAGGTGGAAACCCAATGTGGGTGAAAACCACCTACTACTGTCATCTCTGTCTTCTTTTAATAATAAGAAAATATGTTTACAATCTTGTACTGGTGTAAAATCATACCAGTATGTAGGCACCCACCTCCAGAAGGCTACAACCTTCTCTCTTTTTCCAACTTCTACTGGAAGGGAGCTACAATCCCCTAGCTCTTGTACCATCCAATGTATTTAATATTACGCAGGCGTCAGCCTATAGAATACTATGACCTTCTCTCTTCCCTTACGGACCACGTTCCATAAATTTTGAGATTGGATGCTCCTTGTACACAACAATACACATGAATGCCTCTTTTCATCAAATTTTCATACTGGACCCATTAGAACATTCAAACTACATCAACCAATAATCATTTAATCTGATCAATTAGATCGTTGTCACCAGAACACTGTGTTGAACCCAGAAACTTGCATCATCATTCAAAACTAGCTGCAACCTAAAAAAAAATGCATTAGAATGTATGAGCTACTTTACTGAACCCAACCTGCATGTATATGCTACTTCCTTCAATCAAACCTACATATACCTTCGAAACTACTGAAACCTAAAACTTCTAAATCAAGTTTGTACCAACCAACAATACATTGAACATCTATTGTCAACTTATAGAGCTTCACACAAGCAGTAGCAGAGATCACCCTACTTATACAACCAATCAATCAGATATCAAACTCCTTATGAATTCAGTTTTACCTTTAGATCTAAGAATACTTCATTAACAGACAGTTGTAAAATAACAAAACGGATCAGATAGATTAGTCAGACCTGAAGACAAGGTTTTTCTTTTATATATGCTACTTGGAAGAGTATAACCTGCGTGTACACGAACTTTTACTGAGACGAACTAGCATATAGATCTATAAATATTAACTCATAACTTCATTACTATTCCGGACTTCAGACAAACCCGGATCATGAAATTTAAAGAAAAAAACAGGTGTACACAATTAGATCTATCCCAACCAATATCAGATCATTCAATGATAAGTCATTTCAGGTCTCATGATCCTGATCCAACATTGAATTCAATGTGCAAAAAATATTTTAGATCAAATCACCAACATAGGTCCTGATGATGAACCACACTCATTGGTTCGAAACGCGTCAACAAAAATACTATAATGTGATTTCCACCAAAAAATCTTCTCATTAAACATAAAATATACTTTAGATATAAGTATTTAGAAACCCTTTCACTTGCACACTCTGGCCTAATGATCTTCTTCTCCTTATATAGTTTTAGGCCTTTCTCAATACCTCAGACCAAAACCACTTAGGACCAATACCTTGGAACAAATACCTCGGACCAATACCTCCGACCAAATACGTTGGACCAAAACCTTCATTTCCAACCTGTATGTGCCTTTCCTCTTGTGAGAGTGTGTGTATACATATACGTTGTTTTTGTTCTGTGTATCAGCGTGTATACGTCGTTTTTACTAAGTGGACCTACATATACTTCTTAAACTCCTTTACATCAACCTTTTCCTTCACCTTCTTTATTTTGATTATTAGGCCTTAGTTACATCTTCTTGTTCTTCTGTACCACTACCTTGTTACCTCTGAATATTCCTGTTGTACTATGAGTTTCATTTTATCAAAATTGAATTGACCTATGAGTGAGTTTCCATCAAGAGCAACACTTGTATCATAATGCCAAAAATATTCCCCTTTGGACTTGATGGCAACCATGATGGTGTTGAATACTGCAAGCTACAGAAAATGTTAGAGATAACATGCAATACCAAAATACTCTCCTCCTTTGACATCAAGGGCAAAGGGTGGACCAAGAAAATTTCCTCCTTTGATATACATTATGCTATCCATACATGTTGAGTCTGCAAGGATATGATTCAAAGGAATAACATGAATCTATAACTCAACTAAGTGAGTATGACCTCCTTATGACCAATGACTCATACATACATCAATCACCCAACCAAGTGGGGATACACCACATTTGACTTATCCACCCAACCAAGTGGGGATATACCAATTGTTTATACACAATAGAAATACAACAAATATTACATCATCCATCCCATGCAAAGTGGGGATACAAATTACATCATTTTTTCAATAGGACTCTTTCAAATAAAGACTATGACAAAAGAGGTCACATCACACCCTATGACTTAAACAAAAAATCATAGCTGAATTCAGCAACCAAAATTCCAACAATGCAGAATGTGTGTGAAGGCTAATGCTCCCCCTGAACCTGTGCTACATGTGTATTATGAACAAGTCATTCATCAAAGCATTTTTGTTAAACAAATAAAAATCAATGAACAAAGCATATCGTCAGACTGTAATCATAAATATCAGATAGAGCACCCATATCAAAGTCTAACCCATTGTTTTTCTATCATAAAAACATATATGCTCCTTTAGCCACAGAAAGCTACATGTATACACAACTATACTTCATGAAAGCCACGTATAATAACCTTCTTCTGAAAACTAGATTTAAGAGCAAGATGATGCAACAACTACTCCCATATATTATCTATGATATTCAAATGTTTCTCTAGGAAGTGGTTTAGTGAATATATCAGCAATATCTTCTTTGGAGGGAACATACTCCAATTTAACCTTTTGTTCAAGCACTTATTCTCATAGAAAATGGTACTTAATGAGTATGTGCTTGGTCTTGGAGTGCACGATTGAATTTTTTTAAATACTGATGGCACTTGTATTATCGCATAGAATGGAGATGGGTGGATTACATGTTATCTTAATGTCTTTCAAAGTTTGCATAATCCAAACTAGTTATGTGTAGCAAAATGTAGTAGCCACATATTCTACTTCAGCTATAGATAAGGCAATCGAACTTTGTTTCTTGCTGAACCATGACACTAACTGAGAACCCATATAGAATGCACCTCCACTATTGCTCTTTCAATCATAAACATTTCCTACCCAATATACATCTATATATGCATGATGAGTAAGGTCTGTAGCTTTAGGATACCATAGTCCAAAGCCCTGAGTTCCTTGAAGATATTTGAAAATTCTTTTGATTGCCCAGAGATGTGATTCCTTTGGATTTTCTTGAAACCTTCCAACAATTCCTACTGCATGCATGATATCATGTCTGGTACTTGTTAGATAAAGAAAACTTCCAATCATAGATCTATAAGTTGGTTGGTTTACTGTTGGTGATTCATCTTTAGAACTGAGACTGCATCCGGTTACCATTGGAGTACATATTGTTTTAGAATCTTCCATTCCGTACTTCTTCAATATCTGCTTGACATATTTGGTTTGCGAAAGAAAGATATCATCCTTGGTTTGCGATACTTGTAGACCAAGAAAACAAGTAAGCTCACCAAGTAAGGACATTTCAAATTATTGTTGCATTACTGAAGCAAAATTCTGACTCATGGATTGTTCATTGCTTCCAAAGATGATATCATCAACATAAACAACAATCATTTTCAGTTTATCATTTTCAACCTTTGTGTATAAATTGCTATCAACAAAACCTTTTGTGAAACCTTGTTGTTGTAGATATGTGTCAAGGAGGTAATACCAAGCCCTTGGAGCCTGTTTTAGACCATAGAGAGCCTTTTTAAGCTTGCATAGGAGTTTTGCATCATTTCCAAGAATGAATCCTTCTAGATGTTCAATATAAACTTCTTCTTCTAAGTCTCCATTAAGGAAGGCTGATTTTACATCCATTTGATATACTTCGAATTTTGGAAAACTAGAAAGAGCAAGAAACATCCTTATGGCTTCAAGTTTGGCTATAGGTGCAAAAGTTTCTTCAATATCTATACCCTTTTGTTGAGCATACCCTTTACAACAAGTCTGTCTTTGTTTCTAATAACGTCACCATTTTCATTCAACTTATTCTTAGATATCCATTTTGTTCCTATAAAATTGTTATCATGAGGTCTAGGAACTAACTCCCAAGTATCATTATTTTCAATTTGATCAAGTTCTTCATCCATGGCCTTGACCCAACATTCATCTTTGCAGGCTTCATTTACATTCTGAGGTTCAATGGAAGATAGTAATTCTAGATATCTTGAGGTCCCTGTAAGAGTTCTTCTTGTTTATACACTAGCCGCCTTTTCTCCTAGAATTTGCGATTCTGGATGATTCTTCGAAACATACCTGGATGGAGTCTTTTCCCTATTTGTTGTATCTTCTTCTGGTGCTTCATTGGTTTCTTCTTCTATATCATTTTGATTTGATCCGGGAATGCATTCCCTAACTTCCTTACTGTCATATTCCTCTATTGATTTCATTTGTTTCAGATTTTTGCATGCTTCATCAATTACAACATCAATGCTTTCAAAAAATTCCCAAATTCTTTTATTATAACATTTGTATCATTTACTTCTGGATGAATAACCAAGAATAATTCCTTCGTCTGCTCTGGGTTCAAACTTACCAAGTTTTTCATCAGTCCTTTGATAAAACATTTGCTTCCAGAAACTCTAAAGTGTTTTACAGTAGGAGGCTTACCATACCAAAGTTCATATGGATTTTGATTGCTATTTACCTGAACATTCTCTTTATTGAGAATAGTTACGGTAGAAAATGCAGCTTCAGCCCAAAAGGTTGCAGGAGTTACAGATTCATCTAGCATAGCTCGAGCCATTTCTTGAACTATTATGTTCATCCTTTATACCACTCCATTTTTCTAAGGAGTTCTTGCAATGGAGAATTTCCTTTTTATTCCATGTTTTTCACAAAAGTCAAAGAATTCATTTGATATGAATTATCCCCCTCAATCAGATCTGAGACATTTGATTTTGCGATCTGATTCATTTTCAACTAAATATTTGAAGGCTTTAAACATTTCAAATGCTTCATCTTTGTGTTTTAGTAGACCTATCCAACACATCTTGGAAAAATAATCAATAAATAAAATAAATTATTCTTCTCCACGAGGTGACTTTTTCCTTGTTGGTCCACATAAATTAGTATGCATGAGTTCAAGAGGTTTACTTGATGACCCTTCTTTTTCAATGAAGTGAACTCTAGTTTGCTTACAGATTTGACATGGTTTTCATATGGTATTTTCTGGGATGTTGATATTTGGAAGATCACGAACTTCCTTGAGCCTGCATACTTTTCTTATTTGATAAAAGCTTAGATGTCCCAATCTTCTATTCCATAGCCAGTTTTCATCTATTTTTCTTAGATAGCATTGTTTTTCTCCTCCTTTAAGTATATATAAGTTGTTTGGAGTTATTTTCTAATTGATCATGGTCTTTCCTATATCAAGCTCAGAAACCACACATCCGTTTGATCGAAATACCACTTCATTTCCTTGATCACACATTTGACTGACACTCAACAAATTATGCTTTAAATCATCTACATACATGACATTTCTAGCTTTAACTTTTTCTTTTAAGATAAAAACATAGCCTTTACCTTTAATGATAGCAGGAGTTTCATTTCCAAATGAGAAATTCTTTTCTTTTTCTAAAGAATTATATGAATGCAGTTTCTCTTTATCATCTCTCATGTGTTTGGGGAATCTGCTATCAATGTACCACTGATTTTCTTGTCCTTCTACATATAGAGCTATGGCACATCTTTCTGATTGAGATTCCTTTCTTCTCCATATCTTGAGATTTAATGGTGTTTTCTCCTTTTGAAGTGTTGGTTGAAATTTGCTCCTGCATTTAGATTCTTCATGACCAAAGTTTTTATAAATCAAACATTCTATTTCATTTTCAAGAGGAAAAAAGTTATTATAGGAACTTTTCTTGATTCCTGTCACACTCCTTAGATTTTGTGCTTCTCTAGTCATGATGGTTTTGTAAGCAACACATTGAGCAACCTTGTGCCAAAAATTATGACATGAAAGACATTTCCCATTAAAGAAATTTCTATGATCATAGTATCTTTTGGTATTGTTTACCTGTTGATTGCGACTTCTACTAATTTCATCCTTGGAGTAAATTGAGTATGATTTACCTGATAAGTAATTTTATACTTTTGTTGACGATTGATATATTGTTCACTGGTCTTTGTTGCATCAAGATAGCTTCTTGTGGAGGCTAGCGACTTCTGTGATTGAGATGAATCTTCATTATATCCAAGATCTGTATTTATTAGAGGAGAACGTTGAACATTGATGAGTTCATTTAAAGTTTCTGATCTTTTAACAAATCTAAGATTAAGATATTTCGTCTTCTCAAGATCTTTTCTTAGACCCACAATTTCACATTCTAGATTTTCATTGTGTTTTTCTTTTTCAGCAAGTTGGTGTTTCAAATTATCTATGATAATATTCTTTTCTTCTACACAGATTTTGAGTCTAGTGATTTCTTCAAGAAAGTCTTCCTCTTCTAATGCATCCAAAAAATCATCATTTTCATAAGCCATGAGTAGTCTATAATCTTGTTCAGTTTCATCTTCATCACTATTAGATAAACCATCACTATCTTCATGTGTATAGTCACTCCTTCTATTCACAACCTGTTTTCTATTACCTTTTGCATATTCCTTCCCTTTTTCGTATTTATCTTTATGAGGAAATTTGGCAGCATAGTGATCGACAGTACCACAAGAAAAGCATTTGAAAGGTAGCTTACCTCTAAATCTTCGGGAAACCCATTGAAGCTTCTTGACAAAATTTACCTCATCTTCTTCTTCTGAAATGTGTCCTGATTCATTGTGCTCTTCCTTTTCTTTTGCCTTTGTTGATGCTTTAAATGCATTTTTTCTCATATCTGATGGACCTCCTTTTCTCATTTCAAAGATAGTTAGGATTCCATGAAGTTGAGTCATAGTGATAGTTTGAAGATCCTATTTTTCTTCTATGGTAGACACTTTTGACTCAAATTTAGAAGACAAAGATATTAAAATTTTCTCAACTAAAGTAACTTCCTTTATCTCCTCACCCAGATTCTTCGTACAATTAAAAATCTCATCTATACATAAAAAGTAACTAGCAACACTTTCATCACTATGCATCTTAAGTGTTTCATACTGAATTCTGAGAGTTTCAAGCTTAGCACGTTTTACCTGAGACTCTCCTTCGTAGCTCTGAATGATTTTGTCCCATATCTTTTTCACTGTTTTGAGCTACATGACTTTCACAAATTCTAATTCTGATAGAATTCTCAATAATGTATTGACAACTTTTGCATTAGTTTCATATAACTTCTTACCTGCAGAGTCTATAGGAATTGCTACTGGAAATTGATATCTTCCTTCCACAATTTTGAAACATCGACTCCAAGTGATTATAGATAGAATTTGGTTCTTATTTTCCAATATACTAAGTTTCTCCCATTGAATATTGGTGGTCTGATGGATCCCATGCCTTCATGATTATTCATCTTGAAAGATCTTCCTTCAAGCGATCAAGCTTCTTCTGAAGAACCTACTTTGATACCAATTTTTGGAAATAATATTGAGAGGGGGTGAATCAGTATTATTAGATCAATAATTTTTCATTTCCCAAAGATATTTATATATGCTACTTTTGTGAAGTGAACCAACATGTACACGCTATTGTGATTAGAGAAACCAATGTATACCCAGAGAACTTGTGATTTAGTTAATTTATCATGTGTTGATCTATAACTAGTGCATCAATGACCTATGAAATAGTTCAGTAAAAATAGAATAAACCATCACACATAAGAAACACCCATGAACACCAAGATTTAAGGTGGAAACCCAATGTAGGTGAAAACCACCTACTGTTGTTGTCTCTGTCTTATTTTATTAATAAGAAAATTTGTTGACAATCTTGTACTGGTGTAGACACATACCACTATGTAGGCACCCACCTACAGAAGGCTAAAACGTTCTCTCGTCTTCCAACTTCTGCTGGAAGGGAGCTACAAACCCCTAGCTTTTGTACTAGCCAATGTGTTTACTAGTACCCAGGCATTGGCCTACAGAAGGCTATGACCTTCTCTCTTCCTCCAGGGACCACGTTTCATAAATTTTGAGATTGGATGCTCCTGGTACACAATAATAAACATGAAGGCCTCATTTCATCAAATTTTCATACTGGACCCATCAGAACTTTCAAACTGCATCAACCAATAATCAGTTAATCTGATCAGTCAGATCACTGTCACCAGAACACTATGTTGAACCTAGAAACTGGCATCATCATTCAAAACTAGTTGTAACCTCAAAAAACATGCATCAAAATGTATATGTTACTTTACTGAACCCAATCAGTGTGTATACGCTACTTCCTTCAATGAAACCTAAATATACCTTCAAAACTACTTAAACCTAGAACTTCTGAATCAAGTGTGTACCAACCAGCAATATACTCAACATCTATTATCAATTTACAAAGCTTCACACAAGAAGTAGTAGAGATCACCCTACATATACAATCAATCCATCAAATATCAAAATCCCTATGCATTCAGTTTTACTTTCAGACCTAAGAAGGCTTCATTGACAGAGAACAGTAAAACAACAGAACTGATCAGATAGATCAATCAAACATGAAGAGAATTCTTTTCTTTTGTGTACGCTAATTGGAAGAGTATAGCCTACGTGTACATGCACTTTTACCAGGACAAACCAATGTACAAATATGTGAATATTAACTCATAACTTCATTGCTATTCCGGACTTCAAACAAACCCAGATCATGACATTTAGAGAATAAAACAGGGGTACACAATTAGATCTGCCCCGACCAATATCAGATCATTCAATCATAAGTCATTTTAGGTCTCATGATCTTAATCCATCATTGAATTCAAGGTGCACAAAATATTTCAGATCAAATCACCAACATAGACCCTACAACATAAAGTATACTTCAGATAGAAGTATTCATTAGAAACCCATTCACTTGCACACTTTGGCCTAATGATCTTCTTCTCCTTATATAGTTTTAGGCCTTTCTGAATACCTCAAACCAAAACCACTTAGGACCAATACCTTGGACCAAATACCTCGGAGCAAATAGCTTGGACCAAAACCTTGATTTTCCAACCTGTACGCGCCTTTCCTCTTGTGAGAGTGCATGTATATGTATACGTTATTTTTGTTCTGTACCAATGTGTATACATTGTTTTTACTAAGTGGACCTACGTATACTTCTTAAACTGCTTTACATCAACCTTTTCCTTCACCTTCTTTATTCTGATCAGTAGGGCTTAGTTCCATCTTCATGTTCTTTTGTACCACTACCCTATTACCTCTGAATATTCCTATTGTACTGTGAGTTTCCTTTTATCAAAACCAAATTGACCTGTGAGTGAGTTTCCATCAAGGACAACACTTGTATCATAATGCCAACATGGCTTTGTAACACTCCCATTAGTTGGAGTGATCCATTGAATAGAGTACTTATTAGACCAGATATGTTGGTGGAAATGGAACATGAAATGCAGGTTATAAAGAAGAATCTAAAGGCAGCACAAGATACACATAATAGCTATGTGGATCAGCACAGGGTATTCAAGGAGTTTCAGGTTGGGGAGCATGCATATCTACAAATCAAGCCCAGGAAAATATCTTTGAGGATTTGTTCATGTGCCATGTTGGCACCACGATATTGTGAGCCTTTTGAGATGCTTGTGAGGATTTGGCTAGTGGTATATCGACTTGCACTGCCTCCAACAGTGAATGTCCATGATGTTTTCCATATTTCATTACTTAAGAAGTATATAAAGGATGTTGTCATGTTATTGATTGGTCTATATTGCAGGTGGAGCAAGAAGGAGAATTCCAGCTAGAGCCTCAGTGCATATTGTAGCAGAAACATTTCATGCTCATGAATTGATCCATAGAGCAAGTTAAACTATAGTGGAAGCACTTTGGGCCTGAAGAAGTTACATGGGAAATGGGGGTTCAGATGTGGGCCCTGAATCCTTTATTTTTTGGCGGTTGAGGCAAAGCAATTTTGTTTTGATGTTGGTATATGTTTGGCATGTGTTTTGATGATGTTTTGGTATATGTATGTATATGTATATGGATGTAAATACCACCATTAGCTAAATTATAAATATCCAATAAGAAGTATGGGTTTTATGTTACTATGGTTGTTATATTGTCATGTTGTCATGATGTTTTACTTTTAAGAAGGTCTTTCATTGTAAGAACTAAAATGAGATAAGTTATAAATCTCTATGGGCAATATGTTTCCTTTTCAGCAGCTTTTTGAGGTCATGGTGTGGTTTAACATTGAGGACGATGATGCACCAGTAAGCGGATATGGGAAGACTATATTGCAGTGAAAATATCTCATGCTCAAGAGAAGAGCCATAGAGCAAGTTAAATTGCAATGGAAGCACTTTAGACCTGAAGAAGCTACATGGGAAATGGCACATCAAATGCATGCCATGTATCCTTCATTGTTTGTGGTTGAGCCAAAGCGGTTTTGGTTTAATGTTGGTTTGTGTTTGGCATATTTTTTTATTGATGTTTTTGTATATGTATGTATATGTATATGGATGTAAATACTGCCATGAGCTAAGTTATTAAGCTCCAATAATGGTATGGTTTTTATATTGTCATGTTGTCATGATGTTTTTCCTTGGGCAGGTATTTCATTGCAAATACTGCAACAAGCTAACTTATAAAGCTCCATGGGAAATATGTTTTCAATAAGTTCTATTACTTTTGCACTGGTTTAAAATGGATTTAATGGTTGTCACATCTCTCATGTTTATATGGTTTTATTTTGGTTATAAGCATGGTTATATGACTGGTTCATGTCATGGTTATTTCATATAAATACATGTAATTGTTAAATGGATGGATGCAAGACCTAGTTGATTTTATAACAGTTCAATGGAGAAGGTGGTTGCATTGATCCTAGACCTGTAGGCTAAATTGATGCCAAGTGTTTGAAATAATTTTAGTCCAGTTGGGGATGCTCAGGCCCACCCCTGAGGTTGAATTTTGATTTATTTACTTTTATTGTCATAATGTCTTTGATGGATTCTATAGGTTGTGACAAGTTATGGGAAGAGGATGGGATTTTGGGCTGGAAAAGTTGCTCAAATATCAAGGACATTGGCACAGTTCTTCTGAAATGAGTCTAGGGTCATTGGAACATATGCATGTGGAAGTGACTTTGAGTTCTAGATGTTTTCATACATATAGCATTAGAGCGACCAAGGCTTAAAAGGCTTAAAACATCAGTGGGACTGAGGGACAGGATGTCTGAGTGGCTAATGTATCTCCTGAGGGTGTTGTTACTTATGTGTATGGGTTGTTTGATATGTTCCATCGATTCCATTTCCTTGAGGTCACCAAGGAGGTTGAATCCCTTATATTGACATCTCTTGTCACATGTTTTCCCCGACTGGTCAGGTTCTTGGGTAGACCTAGGAGGAGGAGGTGTTAGAGATAGGAGGAATTTTGTGTGATCACTGATATATCCTAGATCTAACACATTCATAAGCTCTTTCACTCATTCGTCTTCTATGTTATATCCTAGACCTATAGGTTGCATCGATGCCAAGTGTCTGATAGAATGTCAGTCCCAATTGGGGATGCTCAGGCCTAATCTTGAGATTGATTTTTATTTATTAGCATTTTCGTCATGTCTTTGATGGATTATGGAGGTTCTAACTAGTTCTAGGCATATTCGAAGATTTTGGGCTAGAAAAGTGGCATAGGTCTATTGAAAAGAGACCAGGGATGCTGACACATAGGCCTATGAGAGTTACTTTAGATGTTGGACACTATCATGCCTATAGCATGAGAGCGACCAGGGGTTAAAAGGATTAAAATATTAGTTGGACTCAGGGATAGGATGTATGAGTGGATGACATGTCTCCTGAGGGTGTTGTTGTTGATGTGGATAGGTTGTTTGATATGTTCCGTCAATTCCATTTCCTTAAGGTGATGAAGGAGGTTGAATCCCTTCTAGTGACCTCTCGTGTTACATGTTTACCTTGACTGGTTGGTTACTTGGGTAGACCTGGGAGGAGGAGGTGTTATAGATTGGTATCAAAGTGTGGTTGCACTCTCCTTAGGTGAACATGTTGGTCATGCATGCATGTTAGTTGCATGTGTGTCTCTTACACTTGCATTTCATGTCCTTCTTGCATTGCATCATGTTGATCATGATTGTAGTAAGGTTATTATGAGGAACTTGATGTTGATTTTGTGGAATGCATCATCAGGAGTATATGACTAGTTATATGAATAAATGCACCTTGAGTACATCCTTGTATGTTAGGTTGCATTATTGGTTGCTTGATTACATGTATCAGTGTTGTAGTTTGGTTAAAATAATTGGTCGCTTATGCTCCACTACATGCATTCATGCGTATGTGTAGTTGATTAGGAATTGTTTATGCATGTTGATGCTTTTATGCAACAATGTCTACAATAGAGTAACGGTTGTTGTCATGCATGAGGTCATAACATGCATTGTTGATATGGCCTTGCATTGATGAATGGACCTTAACTAGAATGACTTTTATGCATTGATTCACTTATTCGGTATATGTCTATGTGATGTTATGATTATGTTATACATGTATCATGTTGATTTGATGATCTTGCAGACAAGGTATCCTCCATGAACTATGCTAAGGTACATTGGTTTATTTTGATTTGGTTTAGCTGACATAGTATTCCTTGCAGGAAAGAGATTGAATGGCTAGCAAGGTGGTAGACTATGTAGAATCTTTCTATGAATCAGATGGGAAACATGGTGTGGGGCACTCTTCTAACTTGGGAGACACATTGAGAATCCTAAAATAAGAGATAAGAAGGTGCAAACCAGACAATGAAAAACTCAAGCAGACACATTTCTTTAGGAAATTAAATGTGTAACACCCCCAATCCTGACCTAGTGGATAAGTGTGGTTTGAGGAAAGAAGTCCATGCAAACCCAAGCAACCGACCACCCAGGTTTACCCAAGATGAATGATAATCTTCCTCTCTAACACCCCCTAGGCCTGTAGGATATCCTCTCCATGTTAATCTGTAACAACCCCTCCTCCCAGGTCTGCCAAAGAAACCAACTAGCCGAGGTAAACATGCGATGAGAGAGGTCACTATAAGGGATTCAACCTCCTTATTGACCTTAAGGAAATGGAATCGATGTAACATATCTAAAATCCCATCCACGTCAACAACAACATCCTCAGGAGACATGTCAACCACTCAGACATCCAGTCCCTAAGTCCCATTGATGTTTTAATCATTTTAACCCTCCTTCACTCTCATTCTATAGGCATGATAGCATCCAGAACCCAAAGTTTCTCTCATGGGCCTATGTGCCAATGTCCCTGGTCTCTTTTCCACAAACCTCTGCCTGTGTCCCCGAGATTTGACCCATTTTTCCAGCCTAGAATCCCAACCTCTTCCCTGAACTTGTCACAACCTTAACTAAAAGAACTTATGAAACATAACCAAAAGGATCACCATTCTCCATTGAACTGTAATAACATCAATTAGGTCTTACATCCATCGATTTAATAATTACAAGTAAATACATGAAATAACCATGACATGAATCAATCATATAACCATGCTTATAACTAGCATAAAACCATATAAATATCGAAGATATGACAACCATTAAATCCACTTATAAACTAATGCAAAAATAAGAGAACTTAGCTTTTATTAATCATAGGAAAATCCAACCAGGTTGGGGGCTTCCATGTACTACCCAACCATAGACATGGCTGAACTAAATCTCTTTTTCAACCAGTCACCGCGATGCCATTTTCCAAGTATGAATGTGGGATCTCATATTAAAACCAATCAAAGAAAAACCAAGGCAATGTAGAGGTTAAACCACCTCCACCCTCACCAAACCGTGATCACAGCAAACCCAATGATTCAATCACAACCAAGCCAAACTTGGATTGCCATTAGGAATCCATCACAATCCTTGAGGAATTTTGCATACCCTTGTCTCTCAGTGTTTACCGCAAGCCAATCCTAGATCACTAGGCCCTAAATTGAGACCAATGTCTTAGTCTTTACCACAATCCAAACTTGGATCACTAGGCCCCAAACTGAGGCTCTTCCTTCATGCTTTACCATGTATTCCGCCAAAATTGGTCAAGGGATTCCAAGGCCTTTGGGAATGAAACTTGAGACCACCTCTGCCTAGGATTCTAAAATCCTTCTAGCCAACAAAAGCTCAAATACCGAAATAAACATCGCAACACCATGGCATCTGGAAGAAGGCAAGGCTCAGTTAGAAACCACTGTTATAACTTATAAAAACCATGCCATCGACAAAAATAGAACCATACACCAACATGAAAAGCCATGCATGTCCAAACCAGCTAGGAAATCACACATTCAAAAGGTTATATACAAATATTCATGTTGAAGTTTCTTGATCCTAATTTTCTTCCTTGATCCCTACTTTCCTTCCTTTCCATTTGCTTGTTTTTTCTTCCTTGATCCAAAGCGAGAGTGCTCCAAGAAAACTCTAAGTGACCAAGAGTGAGAGAGAGGGAGAGAGAGAATAATAGGAGAGCTCCAAACTTGAACTGAGAAAAGGTTACCAATTGATCCTCATAATCCTTTTTATGAATGAGGCCTCTATTTTCTTCATTTTCATTATTTTCCTTCAATTTCCTCCTCACATGAAACATGTGACCTTTCACATTACTTTTAACCTAATTTCCTTTATTTTCACAAATAAATGTTCCAAAAATGACTTTTCTCCTTTTAATGCCTTTGTCTTAGCCCTTGCCAATTTTCCTTAGCCAAAACACACATCCAGTGATGCCCATTAGGATATCTTTGCCCAACATTAAGCTTGGAATAATTGTCCCTTAACTATGCTCTTATTTTACCTCTATTAAATTTTATTACATGGAATTTTCACTAGGGTTGTTATAGGTCTGATAGATCTGACACAATCAGAGATGGTAGGTTGTTGGATACTGGATAGGAGATGTCTGGTGTAGCAACTACAACCACCCTCCAAAATGTTTCCTTAGCCTATTTTGGAGCCTCCCTACCAACCTTACACAACATTTTGTCTTGCTTCATCAAGTACTCAATCTTTAGTGTTTTCCTCACACAAAGGCAGCATGTCAATCACAGTTGATCCATTCCTCTCACAGATTGCTCACCTGGACTTGGTCTGGTTGTAGGCTGAGAAGATTCCCCTTGAAATTTGTGCACTTTTGGAGGGAAGCTAGCCTTCCCTCTAGGAATTGAACAATCCTCTCTGACAGCCTGCTAGGCTCCAGGATTGCGCAATCTTGCTAGCCAACCCTCCCAGCATGATTTGTGCAAATTTTCCCAACAATAGGTTGTTCAGCCCAGGATTTGCACAAACATGGGTAGCAGTTAGCTTCTCTTCCCATAAATTACGCAAATCTCTTGGGCAGCCAACCCAGCTCCCAGCTAGAAATGCACATTTTTCTCCAGCAGTCGAGTAGTCTCTTGCATGTGCAACTGAGTTGACCGGTTCCCTTCAGGATTGAGCAAAATAGACTTGCATGCATGGGTTGCTTCTCCCAAGGTAGAATTCAAAGGCATCCCTTTTTTCAATGATCTATGTTTAGTAGTAGGAGGTTACATGCAAGGAGAAATTTCGAAACCTCCCACCAAGTGTCACTTCCCCTAGATTTGTGGCATGCACATCACAACATCGATGTTATCAAAACTCATCAATAAAACATTTTGGAGCTCATTTCTCACATCAAATTTGTAGCTCTGACATCCCACATCACATCTAGGAGCCGTCGGCACATTCATCTCAGCTGTTTTGGGGTAAGCCCACTTCCCATGCCTTGTGCTGCATCTTTGTCGCTTTTTGCATTTTCACTTGTGGGAGTACTTTTTTATTGATTTATTTTAATGCTTGCTATCATTTACACATATACTATCTTGTCCTAGCTCTGTTTCAATTTTTGTTGCTATCTCACTGTTGTTGCATGCATGAAACTATTTTGCACAGATGTTCGCCCAACCGGTGAACATCATCACCCACATGCATGTTGATCCATTTTATAAATATTTCATTCATGTTTTTCATGCACTTTTAATCACTTATGCTATCACTTAGTGTCACCATGCATTTACTGACTTGCTTTTAGTTGCCTGTCGGCAAGTCAGGTCAACCTTGGCCCAGGCTCTGCCTTCACGAAGGCTACATTGCACAATCTAGGAAAGGAAGGCTCACCTTCCTCTCTAGATTTGTGCATTACTTCCCATCATTGGCCTCCAGGAATGTTTTGCACATTTCTGGAGGATAGTGGCTTCTTGGCCCAAGAAATTGTGCAAATTTGTCCCTAGGCCAGCAGTCCTTCCCAGCTAGAATTCTGAATTGCGCAATCCCAGCAGTCAGCAACTAGAATGTACTGTGCATTATGGAGTTCTCATAGTCATTTAGTCTCCCAGTAGCCCAAACTTTTCCTTATGTAGTCTTGGCAATCAGTCTCCCAACCTTTCGGTTGAAAATGCGCAACCTTCATGATCATTCACCCAGGTATGTTGCAAGTCAGTTCTCATGTTCATTTTGATTTTCGACTGTTAGATTGCTTTCCATGAGTGTTTCCATGTCTCAGGGTACCACAGGTGTTCATCTATCTCTCAACAATATAGGTACAATGGTTTCCAGGAGAGCAAAGATGAAGACAACGTTCAGAGCACACTTGGGGATGCAGTCAATCAAGTGTCTATGGACTCGCCTACCCACGAAGACATGAAGTTGTTTGTAGAGAAGGACATCAAGATATGACAAAAACAACATCACAACGAGAAACACCATGAAGAGTAGCTGAAGACAGCATACCAAATGCAACGAATGAAAGAGGAGGGTTTTTGACAACACGAAGGCGGAACAAGGATGTAAGCTCAAGCAGGTCCATTGATGATGAAAGTAACATTGGAGACTCTGGCTATGAAGTGATGACGTGACATGAAGATTGTGCGAAGACAGAAGATGGAACAAATAAGGAGTTGCATGTGCCAAAGAAACAACTCAAGGAAGAACATGAAGCTGCATAGACAGACGAATTAGTTGTAGCAGGATCAGGAACAACATTGGGTGCATCATGCACTCATGGATGAAATTGCACCCGTACAAGTTAAAGATCCATACCAACAGCTAAAATGATGTAGACATGGTGGGTAGTGTTGTTGGTCGCATGCAAGGGATTCAACAACATAGATGTCATTGTGCACAGACATGCAACCCAACCCATTCAACACACTCACCAAGGAAAAGACAAGAAGCAAGTCCAAATGAAGCTGAACATCTACTTCGGCAAGTTGATGTGCATGACCACCAGCACACACTTGAAGATTAGTATGGACTCTATCCATTAGTGTTTTGATGATCAACTACACCCAAGAAGACCATGTGCATGTTATTAGACGAGTTGGATGAAGGGGCCAAACCAATGCACCATTGCAACGAAGGCAAGAGTTTGCTTCAGCAAGATGTCACCATGCGGTGCATGCACACCATGACGGATGACAAAGCTTGGCACCAGCTCATCACTTTAACCATCACAAGCATGTCTAAGAGTTGGTCTCATGTAGTTGACCAAGTTTCAGTGATGTCTTGCATGGCTTTCTCAAGCCATGTTGTCTCACATGAGTACATGTGTGTTGTAATGTTGAGTCATGTCAAGTATAAGTCAAGTCTCAAGAGTTGGATGTAATAGTCATAGAGTAGGTGAAGAGTCATGAGGGTAGTTGAACTATCACAAGGGAGAATGTCAAGGGTCATCCCACCCTTTGCTATAAATAGTCCCTCATAACTCATTGTATGGGCTTTTGGTCAACCAAGCTTCTACTAAGACTATTTTGAAGAAGGCTTGGACAGTCTTGTAATGTGCCTTGGCTTCTCCACTACACAGAGCTAGTACATGTCTTTGGAGGAGTAGGTGGATGTGGTTGTAACATTCCATTGTTGGGGCTAGTAGGTTTACATGGATGTATTGTATGATTAGGACTTACACTTCTTTAATAACAAGATCCAACACATTTTCATGCATATTTTGTTATTGTAGTTGGACTGCTATGGTTTCTTTATTTTTATGTGTTGTTTGACTTATGTACTTGCATATGAACTTATTCATATGAAATTATATGAATCTTGTTGTTAATGTGTTCCATATGTTGTTAATGTTGTCATCATCTGTGTCAACTGCTTTTCCAGACATCAAATAGACCTTTCAATTGAACCTTGCTATAACAACTGTCACATTCATCTCAAACTAATCCCTGAGTGTTGTACGTGTTGTATTACCTTGTATGATGTGATTGCCAAATCTGAGTGAACCACTCCACCAAAAGTTGTGCATGTCCTTTCCTAGCCGAGTTTGGATTGATCCCTTTCAACCTGGAACTCACCTTCACTTCCTTCCCCTTTCAAAGTTTTGGAACCTCTCATACACCTCCCTTGACTCACTGCATTAGTCACACCCTTGTTGCTAACATAATTATTCTACTTGCCTCTGTGTGACGTCGCGATCAAGGCAGTACCTTATGACCCACTGCTTGGACTCCTACCCAAACTGTGTGATGTATAATTGGGATCTCTTACCAGGGAGATCCACTTGACATATTGGTTGGTCCAACACTATCAACATTTCTGGCGCTAGAAGGAGGGCCTGATGACAAGTTGTGTCCTCTCATCCAATTTTGAACCTTTGTATATCTTTCATGGAGTCTTGCACTCTTCTTCCCTTGAGGTGTTTTTTGAATTGTGAAGATGTCTCCATCTCAAGGAAGCTTTTCAATCTCTTTTCCACTCACATGTATGATGGTGAAGGTGAAGTGGCCTGGACTTAGCACTTACATAACTTTCTTTCCATGATTTATGAGGAAGATGAGTTCACTGATGAACAAGCCAGTTTGATTCTTGTATACACACTTCACAAATCTTCATTTCATTGGGTGCTCAACCTACCGGTTGACACCGCGCACTCATGTGAGCACTACTGTGATAATATTGAAAACACGTTTTATCATTTTGATCCAAACCATCTTGACTGGAAACTATTACAACAGCAGAGGGCTTCGCATGAATCTATTATTGATTTTTAGCAGCACTTCCGTGACTTGTAGTTTCAAACTCCAAGGAGCCAGATGAAGTTTGCTTATATTTGGGACCAGTTCGAGTATTGTCTTAAGAAATCTACCTATCCCAAGAGAAAGTTTGAGATCAAGCCTCACTCAACCTTCTTCATTGATGGAGCTGCACAATCTCATGTGGGAGTGGGCATTGTCTCAACTGACTATCTACCTCCCTCTCATTCAATAGCTCCACCATTTTCCAGTGATGATGAGGATCATTCTTGTACACATGTTCAACCTTCACACTCTCCCAACATCATTTCACTCAATCTTCATGCATATTTGGTTGTGATTCCTTCGAGTTCTCATAGGCTTTCTTTTCTACAACCTCTGTCTTCACACTTGGGTGTTCCTCCAGATGATGTTGTCTTGTGTTTGTCCATTCCATATTCTTCACTTGTTTTGAATGAGGAACAACCCACTGACGGAGTTAGTGTTTCACAACCAACATGCATTTTCATTCATGAAGAGTATCAGTGGGATCTTGATCATGAACACTCAGCAAAGGATGGCTCCCTTCCATCCAAGTCCCCCCATTCTTTCCTAACATTGTTGGTGAACCTACCATCCATTATTTTGCATGTGTGTCTTCATCTACGAATGCACCCATTGTTGATCTTTTGCGGGACACACCGTATGTTAGCCCATCATACAACAATGGAGACGACCAATTATTCATTAAAAATCCACTTGATCCTTCATCTGCTCTTTCTAGAAATGTAGAGGGTGAATATCCTTCCTTATCATCTAACCCTCTATGTGATTCATCAAATCATGAGGATGTTGACCAACATCTTGAATTTTCTGATCTTGGTTTTCATGATCTCTTCACCTCATCATCTGATCACGATGTTGATTCCCTCATTGTTAATCCATCCGAGCCACTGGCCTACGAAGATCCATCTGTCAACAAAGTCGAAACCCCATAGACCATAGAGGCATTTCAACTCGAGTTGTTGGTTATGTTAGGACCTCACTGTCCTAAGGTTGGTTTCACTTCTGATAAGGAAATTTCTCAAACACTGAAGGCTCCTCATCACTCATTTGTATGCACTCAAGATCAATATAACACTCAGATTTTACTTCCTCCACTCAAACTAAATGATCCCATTTATCATGCATTGGAGGAGTCTTACATTGCAAGGACTCATGCACGAAAAAAGTTATCTTTGTTTCTTTCGTTTGCTTTCATGTCATAGTAAAGCATGTGCTTATGCTTCAAAGTTGCACATAGTGTCACACAACACCATGATAAGTCCACGGACTACCTGTCATGCACATGTGCTCACTTATCTCCTGGGGCACTTTGAAACACGAAGTGTGGTTGTCTTCATTGTTATATCCTTCTTGGTTGTTGGTTCGCACAACTGGGTTGCTCATGGACCAAGCCTTCACCAACATGGATCTACCATTAGTATCATTTCACATGATCAGGCCCATGTACCGTTAGTGTAGGAGTAGAAGTAGTGTTTTCTTTCAGTTGTTTGCTTGCATTCTTGTTTTCTTATGTTCTTTGTTGCATGTTTGTTTGTTTGCTTTCTTTTTTACTTGCTTCACTTTTATTTTTACTTCTGCTCTTGCTTTGATTTGTTGATTGTTAGTTCATTCGCTTGTTTTGTTCATAGGTTAGTTTTGCATGAAACCATGTATGACTCTTGAAGTGAGATGGATAAAATACAAGAGGGCTTGTATAGATATAACTACTTGGTTATCTGGCATCTTTCCTCTGTATGATGAGCTTGTTACTTCTAGTTGATGATACGTTGAAGGAAAATATGTAATGTTCAAAGTGAACCTTGGTGTAAACACAACGCTTGCGTGCTAACTAGTGTCACCTTCTCTAATCGATTGTTTTGGGTTAACCCTTGTCAGCTCAGTCAAGTAGAGTACGATAAGGAGGAAAACATTAACAGGCACATCAGAGATACAATAAACTACTTCTCTACTTGAACAACCTCTTCTACTCTCAATAAGTCAGTATCCCTCTTCCACCTTTGAAATGAATAAGTACTATGCATAGTTAAAAAAAAACAATTGAAAAAAAAAATGAAAATTCAAAATATTCAAAATGAAAAATGAATAAGGCAAAAGAAGAGAAAGGCTTCCTGCTCAGGGAGGTGATGCAAGTAACATCAGTGGGGTATTGACCAGGCTTGCTAGCAGTGAAGCAATTCTTGTGTTCCTATCTGACTCCATCGAGGTACTATATAGGCCTGTTGGTAGTGGAGCAACACTAGAGATGAAACTAAGACTCTGACAATTATACTGCTTGTACACCCATATACCCTCAACCTGAATCGAAACAACTGTGTTGCCTTGGCTTGGAATGTGTGTAAATCAACTAAGGGCTTGTCAGATGCTACATCTTACAATCAATTTAGTGTGAAACCAAGATGAGATAAGAACTGAACAACACTTCTGGAGGTGTTATACTTGCTTTACACGAGCAAGGTCTATGTAGAGAGGTGGAGTTCTACCAATGTGTCACCAAGTGTTGTAGAAGCTACAACTACCCTCCAAAATTTTTCCTTAGCCTATTTTGGAGCCTCCCTACCAACCTTACACAATATTTTGTCTTGCTTCATCGAGTACTTAAGCTTCAGTGTTTTCCTCACACAAAGGCAACCTATCGAACACAGTTGATCCACTCCCCTCATAGGCTACTCACCTAGACTTGTTCTGGTTGTAGGCTGAGTAGCTTCCCCTTGAAAATTATGCATTTCTAGAGGGAAACAAACCTTCCCTCCAGGAATTGTGAAATCCTCTCTGACAACCTTCTAGGCTCCAATATTGCGCAATCCTGCAAGCAACCCCTCCCAGCAGGATTTGCACAAATTTTCCCAACAACAGTTTGTTCATCCTAGGATTTGCAAAAATCTAGGCAGCAGTGAGCTGCTCTACCCAGAAATTGCACAAATCTCCTGGGAAGCTAGCCCAACTCCCAGCCAAAAATGAACATTTTTCTCCAATAGTTGACGAGTCTCTTGCATGTGTAGCTAGGTTGACCAGTTCCCTCCAGGAATGAGAAAAACAGACTTGCATGCAGGGCTGCTCCTCTTAGGGAAGAATGCAAAGACATCCCTTGTTTCAGGGATCTATGTTTACCAGTAGGAGGTTACATGCAATAAGAAATTTTGAAACCTCCCACCAAGTGTCACTTCCCCTAGATTCATGGCATGCGCATAACAACCTCAATGTTATCAAAACTCATCAACCAGATGATAGGAAGCTCATTCCTCACATCAACCTTGTAGCTCTAAAATCCCACATCACATCTAGGAACGGTCGGCACATTCAACTCGACTATGTTAGGGTAAGCTCGCTTCCCATGCCTTGTGCTACATTTTTGTCGCTTTTTGTGTTTTTCACTTGTGGGAGTACTATTTTCTTGATTTCTTTAAATGCTTGCGGTCATTTACACATACTAGCTTGTCCTAGCTCTATTTCAATTTTTGTTGCTATCTCACTGCTATCACATGCATGAAACTATTTTCCACGGACGTTTGTCCAACCGGTGAACTGCCTCACCCACATGTCTGTTGATCTGTTTGCTGAATATTTCATTCATGTTTTGCATGCACTGTTAAACACTTCTACTATCACTTAGTGTCGCCATGCATTCACTGACTTACTTTCTTTTAGTTGCCCATCAGCAAGTCGGTCCAACCTTGGCTCAGGCTCTACCTTCACCAAGGCTGCATTGCGCAATTTTGGAAAGGAATGCTCACCTTCCACTCTAGATTTATGTAGTCCTTCCTAGCACTAGCCTCCAAGACTGTTTTGCATATTTCTGGAGGACAGTTACTGCTTGGCCCAAGAAATTTCACAAATTTGTCCCTGGGCCAGCAATCCTTCCTATCTAGAATTGTGTATTGCGCAATACCAACAATCAACAACCAGATTGGACTATGCATTATGTAGTTCCAATAGTCAGTCAGTCTCCCAGTAGCCCAGACTGTGCCTTATGTAGTCTTGGCAGTCGATCACCCGACATTCCAGCTGAAATTGCACAACCTTCATGATCATTCACCCAGGTATGTTGCAAGTCGTTTCTCATGTTCATTTTGGTTTTTGACTGACAGATTGCTTGCCATGATTGTTGCCATGTCTCTAGGTATCACAAGTGTTCATCTACATCTCAAAAATACAGGTACAATGGTTTCCAGGAGAGAAGAGATGAAGACACCATTTCGAGCACACTTGGGGATGCAGTCGATCACGTGTCTATGATTGCCTACCCTCAAAGACTTCAAGTTGTTCATAAACAAGGACATCAAGATATGACATCAAAAAAGTCACAATGAGAAACATCATGAATAATAGCTGAAGACAACATACCAAATGCTACGAATGTAAGAAGAGGGTTGTTGACAACATGGAGGTGGAACAAGGTTGCAAGCTCAAGCAGGTCCATTGATGATGAAAGCAACATTGGAGACTCCAGTTGTGAAGTGACAGTGCGACATGAAGACTGTGCAAAGGTATAGGATCGAACAAAGAAGGAGTTGCATGTTCCGAAGTAGAAACTCAAGGAAGAAAATGAAGCTAGACAGACAGATGAACGAGTTACAATAGGATCAAGAACAATAATGTGCACAACATGCAGTCACGGATGAATCTGTACCCATACAAGTTAAAGATCCATCCCAACAACTGATACGAGGAAGACATGGTGGGTAGTGTTGTTGGTTGCATGCAAGGAATTCAGTAGCATGCATGTCATTGCGTGCATGCATGCAATCGAACCCATTCAGCACACTCACCAAGGGGAAGACAAGAAGAAATTCCAACTGAAGCTGGACATGTACTTCAGCAAGTTGATGCACATGACCACTAGCACACACTTGAAGATCAACATGGACACTATGCATCAATTTGTTTATGATTAGCCATACCCAAGAAGACCATGCACATGTTAGCAGACAAGTTGGATGAAGGGTCTGAACCAATGCATCAGTTGCAATGGAGGTAAGAGTTCACTTCAGCAAGATCTCACCATGAGGTGCATGTGTACCATCACAGATGACCATGCTTGGCATCATCTCACCACTTCCACCATCACAAGCATGTTAAAGAGTTTGTATCATGAAGAAGATTGAGTGTCAATGATGTCTTCCATGGCTTGCTTAAGCTATGTTGTCTCACATGAGTACATGTGCATTGTAATGTTGAGTCATGTCAAGTGTAAGTCAAGTCTCAAGAGTTAGATGTAACAGTCACAGAGTAGGTGAAGAGTCATGCAGGTAGTTGAATTGTCACAAAGGCAAATGTTAAGGGTCACCCCACCCTTTGCTATAAATAGTCCCTCATAACTCATTGTATGGGCTTTTGGTTAGCCAAGCTTCTACTAAGACTATTTTGAAGAAGGCTTGGACAGTATTGTAAAACACCTTGGATTCTCCACTGAACGGAGCTAGTACATATCTTTAGAGGAGCAGGTGGATGTGGCTGTAACATTCCACTGTTGGGGCTAGTAGGTTTACATGGATGTGTTGTATGATTGGGACTTACACTTCTTTATATAATAAGAGCCAGTGCATTTTCATGCATATGTTGTTACTGTAGTTGGAATGCTTCGGTTGCTTTAATGATATGCGTTGTTTAACTTACGTACTTGTGTATGAACTGATTCACACACAATTATATGAATCTTGTTGTAAATGTGTTGCATATGTTTTTAATGTTGTCATTGTCTGTGTTGATTGCTCTTCCAGACATCAAGCAGACATTTAACTTGAAATGTGCTATAAAAATCGTCACACTCATCTCAGACTGATCCTTGAGTGTTGTACATGTTATCTTACCTCGTATGATGCAACTGTTGGATCCGAGTGGACTTCTCCGCTGGAAGCTGTGCATGTCCTTTGTGTTGTGTGTTCCTAGCCTAGTTGGGATTGAACCCTTTCAACATGAAACTCACCTTCACCTCCTTCCCCTTTAGAATTGTTGGAAACTCTCATACACCTTCCTTGAATCACTGCATCAGTCACACCCTCGCTACTGATAGATTTATTCTACTTGCCTCTATGCGACACCATAGTCAAGGCATTGCCTTATGACGCACTGCTAGGACTCCTACACCAAACAGTCTGAGGTCTAATTGGGACCTCTTACCGGGGAGATCCCCTTGACATGCTGGCAGGTCCAACACCATCAACAAGGCCATAGACATAGGTACTTTTCTATTTATGGTACTGACATGCATATGATCATCATCGTTATCATCATTACATGAGAAATGACAGGGGATACTTTCCAGATGAGTTTAAGAAATAAAATCTGCCTACCATTGATGGAGAGATGAAGAAAACACAAGATACAGAGGCACGATTTCTTGGTATGAAGAAATTATTCGAATTGGATGATTATATAGAAAACATGAAAGGAAACATAGGCACCTTTAGTCTCAAAGGTAAAGTGGATATTTGGTGGGAAGACATGAAGAATTTCAAAGGTATACATGAGGAATGTTTGACTTGGCATGAATTTGAAAGGCTCCTCAAGAGGAAGTACTTGTGAGAGAGGTACTATGATGATATAGCTAAGGTGTTTTATGAGTTATGGATGGGTTCTATGGCAGATGAGGAGTATACTAGTAGGTTTTTGGAGTGGTTGAGATATTTACCTTACCTTAGGGAGGAGAATTCCAAGGTTCATAGATTCACCAGTCGACTTCTAGTAGCATATAGAGATCGGATTAAGTTCGATAATCCTAGATTGCTGGAGGAGGATGTTTGAAAGTTGAATCATTGTTATGAGGAGTCAAAGAACAAATTTTAGCCTAAGAATGACTTCAGAAGAAATGAGAAAGCTAAAGGAAAATGGACACCAAAGAGAGGAAGACCTCAATATGCAAGTGAGAAAGAAAACCTAGTTCCTTACAAGAAGTTCAATACAACTAAGAAAGGACGTGGAGAGCAGCAAGCCAGAGGCAGTGGTAGCAAACCATTCCAATACTAGATATGTGGTAAGGATTATCGTAAGAGGGATTTTTTGTAGTATCAGAGTGGTGGTAGACTCTAGATCTACAGTGCTTAGGAGGCGCATACAGTTGGTGATTTTGTTCATAGCATTCCCCATATTTATGGAGTTGTGGAAAACAGGTAGGAAAATCATCAGGCATCGATCATTGAGATTGATGGTAAGCTTTGTGATCAAGTTATTTCTATTTTGATTGATCCTGGATCTAACTACAGTTATATTAATCCTACCCTGGTGGATAAATGTGGTTATAGGAAATAAGTGCATGTAGAATTTTCATTGGTACACTTGGCTATAGGTATAAAGAAGAGAGTTTACCATTGGGTGAGAGCTTGTGCATTTGAGTTAAATGGTGTGCCTACAACACAACATTTGAATGTATTTCCATTGGGATCAAATAGTATGATTTTGGGTATGGATTATTCATACCTTCATAGAATCAATAAGTGGATTTCTTCAACAAGGCCATTTAGTGTGTGGATAATAGTGGAGAAAATATGAATCTACTGGCAAAGAAGAAGCCTACATCAATGAGGATGGTTACTACTATTTAGGTTAAGCATAGTTGTAGAAAAGGTTGTGTGATGTTTGCAATACATATTTCTAGCGACAAGGGTAAGTAGGTTGACGATGCCGATGTGTTGAGCAAGTACCCAATTTTGCACCAATTTTAGGATGTATTTCCTGAGGAAATTACAGTGTTTCCACCTCATAGGGAGATAGATTTTTTTATTGAGTTGGTGACAGGGGAAACTCCAACATCAAAATAACCTTATAGAATGAGCACACCTAAGTTGTTTGAGTTAAAGTTGCAACTAAAGGAATTGTTGGACGAGTGGTACATTAGGCTGAGTGTATCACCTTGGGCGCACCAGTGTTGTTCGTGAAGAAGAAAGATGGTACTCTTAGATTGTGCATTGACTACAGAAAGATGAACAAAGTAACGATTAAGAACAGGTACCCTTTTCCGATGATTGATGGTTGGTTTTATCAATTGAAGGAAACATTTGTGTTCTTTAAGATCAAATTCAGATCAAGATACCAGCTGGTGTGAATCAAGGAAGAGGATATATTCAAGACTTCATTTAGGACCAGGTATGGGCATTATGAGTTTGTTGTTGTTCCATTAGGTTTGACTAATGCTCTAAATAAATTTATGTGTTTGATGAATAGTGCGTTGTGTCCTTATCTAGACAAGTTTGTTATTGTATTCATTGATGACATATTGGTATATTCTAAAAATGAGGAAGAACATGTTGAGCATTACAATGTTGATATTGCTAAGAGTAGAAGCAGTTGTGTGCTAAACTTAGCAAGTGCAACTTATTTTAGACTCAGGTACATTACTTGGGGAATGTTGTCCCCAAGGATGGCATAATAGTAGATCTAGAAAAGATAAGGGTTACCATGGAGTGGGTAGCTCCTAAGAATGTGGATGAGGTGAGATAATTCATGGGATTCATTGGTTACAATAAGAGGTTCATCATGAAATTATCACGCATTACATATCCTATCACATAATTGCAGTGGAAAAGTAAGAAGTTTGAATGTACAAAGGAGGACGAGGTTAGTTTTTACCAGCTTAAGAAGTTGTTGACACATGCATCAACGCTAAATATTGTGGATTCGGAGAAGGAGTTTGTAGTGTGTACAAATGCTTGAAAGGGAGAACTTGGTGGAGTTCTCATGCATGAAGGACAGGTAGTGTGCTAAGATTCATGGAAACTGAATGAGGATGAGTAGAACTACCTAACGCATGATCTTGAGATAGCAATGATTATACATGCATTGAAAATATTGAGACACTATCTTTTGGGTAGAATATTTACATTGATGATCCATCACAGTGGGTTGAGGTATTTGTTTGACCAGTTCAATCTAAATCCCAAGCAAGCTAGATGGTTGGAAAGCCTTAGTGAGATTGACTTCGAGATCAAATACATCAAAGGGAAGGAGAACCAGGTTGTAGATGTTCTTAGAAATAAGTTACAGGTAAATCATATATCAGCTATGAGCTCTTATGGGACAAAGTTATAGGATAGTATCTCGCAGGCAGGACAACGGGATGATAGATACATAGATATTATGCACAGGTTACAATAGAGAATAGGTATAGGTAAAGGTGCATGTATAGGTGCAAGTACAGGTACAGGTGATTGGGATTGAGACTATCATGTCATGGAAGATGGTTTGGTGAGGTTTAGAGATAGGATCTATGTGCCGAATTGTAGTGATCTCAAGAAGCTTATCTTGAGGGAGTTTCATGCCAAGCCATTCTCGGGTCATCCAGGATATCAAAAGACATTGGAAGATGTAAAGAAGTTCTACTATTGGCTGAATTTAAAAAGGAAGTGGTAGAGTTTGTGGCTATATGTTTAGATTATCGGTAGGTAAAGGTGGAATGTAAGCATCCAGGTGGTTTACTACAACCTATAGCAATTCCAAAATGGTAATGGGATTTAATTTCCATGCATTTCATCACAAGTCTTCTGAAGATAGAGAGGAATCATGACTCTATTATGTTCATGGTTGACATGTTGAGAAATGTAGCTCACTTCATTTTAGGGAGACTACATATTGAACCAGTGAGGTAGCACAAGTGTTCATCAGAGAGATAGTGAGGCTACATGGTGTTCCAAAGAAGATTGTGTCAGACAGGGATGCAAAGTTCGCTTCAAGTTTTTGGAAGGAGCTATTTACAAGCTTGGGTATAGATTTGGCCTTCAGTACAATTTATCATCCGTAGACAAATGGAAAAACAGAGAGGGCCAATAGGATCTTGGAGGATATGTTGAGGATGTATGTGATGCACAACAAAGGAGATGGGAGGAGTATCTTCCATTGTTTTAGTTATCATACAACAATGGTTATCATGAGTCATTGAGGATGATTCCTTTCGAGGCATTGTATGGATGGATTTGTAACACTCCCATCAGCTCTAGCGATCTAGTGAATAGGGTAGTCATTGGACTGGATATATTGGCAGACATGGAGTAGGAAATGCATGTTATAAAGAAGAATCTAAAGGTAGTACATGATAGATAGAAGAGTTATGAAGATCGGAACAGGGTATTCAAGGAGTTCTATGTTGGGGAGCATTTTTATTTGGGCATCAAGTGCAAGAACAATGCTTTGAGAATTTTTTCATGTGCCAAGTTGGCACCATGATATTGTGGGACATTTGAGGTCCTTGAGAGAATTGGACCAGTGGAATATCAACTTGAAATGCCTCCAACAGTGAAATTCCAAGATGTTTTCCATATTTCATTGGTTAAGAAGTATATAAAGGATGTTGATCATGTTATTGATTGGTCTGTATTGTAGGTGGAGAAAGAAGGAGAGTTCCATCCGGAGCCTCAATGCATATTGCAGTGGAAGCATATCATGCTTAAGAATAGAGCCATAGAGCAAGCTAAAGTATAGTGGAAGCAATTTAGGCCTAAAGAAGCTATATGGGAGATGGCCAATCAGATGTGGGCATTGTATCCTTCTGTTGTAGCGGCTGCAACACTCTCCAAAATTTTGGCCTACATTCAATTTCGAAACCTCCCTTGAGTTTTTACTTGATTGTTTGCATGCAATCAGGCTCACTCCATGGGCTCGTGTGAGTCTTTGCACCCACCTTGCCAAACCATTCAATGGGAATATTTTGCATGTTGGTAACAATGTCATGCTTGCAACCATGTTTTGGTCATACACAAGATCTCTGCTTCATGTGTACATGATATGATTCACTATGTAAACATTCATCGTGCTCACACATGGAGTCGTATACATGGTCGTGAAAGTGTCATCTCGATCCTCTAACAATTAATCAAAAATGTTGCACTTGTTGATTCACACCATCAGTCAGTCATATTCACCATGTGTGCTGCAATGATTTGAGTCATCTCATCATCAAGTCATGTGAGTGTGTGTTTGCAATGTCATGTATGCACATTTTCATTCACTCACACACTTAGTTGTTTTGTTGAAGTTATGACGACTAGATCACCCTCTAACAGCCGGACCTTCACCCCGCCATCAACTCGACCGACTATCACCTAGAACAATGCAGAAGCACCCAATAAGCCATTTCAAGTTGCGCTGCCCACAAGCTGATCAATCAAACCTCATGCTGGTCAACCAAAGAGTTTTAGTGGGAAGTCACCCTCAATTTACTCCCCTCAAAAATTGTGCAGTGGCTGAAGACCATACCCACCTCGATGACTGAGAAAATTGCACAAAAAGGATGGAGAGACACCTAGTTCCTATCCCTCTCTCCCTCAGAAAATTGTGTAGTTTTCCCAGCCAGCTCACCTGTCCATCAACTAGCTACTCACCCAAAAAATATGTAGATTTCATGAGAAAGCCCTCTATAGCCCAGTAGTCTGCTTAGCACAAAAACTACACAGAGGTGGTCAGTAGGTCAGCCTCCCAGCATCAGTGTAGTTTTTCCATTGAGCAGCTCCCAGTAGCCCACTGAAAACTCCCTGCAGGAACTGTGTAGTTTTTTCTGCCAAGATGCTCCTAGCTTGTTGCCAACTCCATCCAGGAACTATGCAGTTTCAGCTTCTAAACTCCTACTACCTGCTCCCTCCAAAAATTATGCAGATTTTGCCTACCCAACCCTCCTGTAGAGCACACTAATAATCCCAAAAATTGCGCAGATTTGTCCTCTAACCAAGCTAGATCTTGTGGACATTCATTGCCAATCCAGATTTCTTGTCACTGTCTCCTAGTGACTTCTGTAAAATTTTCACCAATAGTGCCCCGAGCCCGCATCCCAGCTCAAAATGTGCCTCACATTGTTTCGTAACCTTGTCTCCTCTCCTGGTCACCTACATCTGAAACGATCATTCATCATGGTAGACTAGGAGCTTTATGGATTTGATGTCATTTTGTCATGCGTGACTACAGATACAAGTACATGAATAAAAATGGCCCGACGATGGATGGGATGAACAAGGGGAGTAAATGCAAAAGGACATGTTCACGAACAGATGGACAAATGATGCATGCAAAGAGATGCGTTTGAAAATGAATGACCATGAAAATATGTGTTCACAGACAGACGAATGAAAATTCAAAGACATGTTCACGGATGGATGGATGAACGAACATACACTACTCACGAACTAATGGGTTTCCTTCTACGTTGGCATGCACACTATTCTTTCACAACAACCACTCAGCTATTTCACTGACTTACTTGTTGCTCATAAAAACATCTTCTCAACATTCTGCCTCCTCTCTCACGGGGTCACTACTACAACACCCTCTGTTCAATTCACACTATTCTTTTCACAACAACCACTCTGTCACCTTCCTTTCAGCATTGACCTCACTCTTCTCCTCACAACAGACCCATTTCTCGAGCTTCAAAATAATTCTGTGTGATCTCGGTGTTTAGAATTATCTGTCTCTATTTGTGTCCCTTGATCTTAGATAGTCTTTTTATTCTAATCATATGGATTACTATTTATAATAATTTACAAGAGGAATTTATCAAAAAGGATTGTCACAAACCCCACCCCTTTGGAGGGACATTGTCCTCAATGTTATATACACAAACATGATTATAAAACATGCTTAAAACGGACACAAATGATGAATATGAGCTTGTATGCATAGTTTTGTACAACAATTACAAGATTATATACATTTTCTTAACTGTCAAACAAAATGGATATGTCGCTTACATTTTATCAGATTGGACATTTCCCATGTGGCTATTCCTAGTCCATAGTGCTTCTTATTGTTCCTCCATCTATATTTAAATCTTTCCCTTTGGAGTCTTGTTTTCCTCCAATATCCAACATTGTTGTCTATTGTGCTTAATGCCTTTTCATTGAATTGTTTTATACAAGAAAATGACCTCCTCATCATCTTAGAGGTGAAAGACAGTTTGAACGAAGACATGACCTAGTTCACACGTCCATTTTCTAAGGCAACGCTCCCTAGGAACTAGTTGAAAGAGTTAGAATGCTCCCTATGCATGAGCTAGGGGCGTTACTCCATAGGGTAACTCATTTTCTTTCCTAAGGGACAATGTTACCCAAGTTTTTTGAGATTCTGGAGGTCAAATGAGTGGGTTGACTGACTAGTATTCCACTTTTTACTCAAATGTTAGCTTGAAAAGAAGGAAACATCTACCTTTGACCTATCTAAGGATATTACCACTCCTAACGGAGTCTAATGGAAGGGGAAAGAGCAATAAATAAAGGAAACATCCTAGATTTTTCCAAAGGGAACTCATGAGATAATTGGCAAGGATAAGCCTCTCATCATCTATATATTGGAGGCTTGGGCATTGTGAAATAGGTCGAAGGATTGTCAACTAATTGTCAAAACTTTGTATGAGATATAGTTGCTTTGATACAAAGAAGTGAAGAAGAGAGAGAGAGAGAGAGAGAGAGAGAGAGAGAGAGAGAGAGAGAGAGAGAGAGAGAGAGAGGAGCTAGATGATTAAGGGAAGCTTGATTCACCAGATGGTTGTAATCATTCTTTCCTATCTAATAATATAGACCTGTTGTTGTGTTGTCTACTCGATGGTTCTAGTGTTGTGATTGTTTACATGTTGATTTAGTACCATTGTTTATGAGTAGCTTAGATGCATGTAATTTTCATATATTTATGTAATAATGTTGTGATTACTAGAGTTTATATGTTGTAGTATTATTCTCTGTCTTATTTATATGCAGGTGTTGATCTAGAAGCTAGGAAAGGGGTCTTCCCCTCTACTACATTGGGTTCTATAGCAAAATTGCATCAATATCTGAGGTAATCTCTCCTTTTCTGATTTGAATATCATGCATTGATATAGATATGTGTATGCTTCTTTGTGCTAGCTATAGTTAATCTGAATTGTCTACCTTGGATCTCAGGAATATCCTTGAGGGTATTCTAGCCACAACCACCCATGCAATAATCCCTATAGTAGAATTGGTGACTCTGCTGGGGATTACACTTAGTTTCTACTTTTCTCCTTCTAAGTTCCTAGATCTCTTTTTATTTCTAGGCCCTCATGTTCTTCTTGGTTCCCTCTCTGACCACTTAAGCTTCTTCATAACAATCTGTCTTGTCCTCAACCTTTGATATGACGCTAAAAGACTCTTTTTACAGCTTCTCGCCCCCTAACACACCCCAGTAGTGCAAACCAGTGAGTTATAACACTTTCATGGCTTGCAAAAAGAGTGTTAGTCCTTCCATTAATGCTTTGTAGCCTCTCCTAAAGTGCGTTAGCCAACCAATATCTTGATCATAAGCTTGTTCTGTGAATTCCAGGGTTGGAGAAGCTACCTATAGTTTTTTTAAGGATCTGCAGTTGTGCACTGTGTTTGGTTGCCTGTTTCCTGAGCATTCTTCTTTTTATGAAAAAGCTTAAGTGCTTATGTTTTTCAAGAAAAGAAAATAAAAAAATTGTTTAATATTTTTTTCTATTTTAGTTGGTTAGATTCTGCATCTGTATATTCAGTTAGTTGTTAGAGAGCCTTGCATGGCTGCAAGTTGTGCTTGTGTTTACTGCATTGGATGCATGGTGTTGATTGATGTATAAATGATTCTCTCCTTGTAGAAATAATTCATTCATCGAATTGAAATTGAAAATAATTTTCTACATGGTTTGTGTCAAAGTCTCACAAAACTCCATACATCAACACCCCTTCTGAAGACATTAATAAAGTACCTCTAAAATATATCTTGTAATAACAGTAATCAGCAACACTTTCTTGAGTATACACACATCTTAGTCTAGGCTAGGATCTTGGGCTAAGTAGTTGTGAGTTAACTGTGTAAAACTGAGACTAGTGTCGTTAAAGAGGGTAAAACTATATTCCACTCATACTATTCGGGACTGCTCCAGTCAAAGCAGAGTTAAATGCGATACAACATTAGAATGTGAGAGAAAGTATCTTTCCTTCCATTGCATCTCCATTGCATTTTCTGTGTATCTGGGATCCCTTCGAGGATATCGAGGCTGAGTCGGGGACTCAGGTATACTACCCACATAGCATACTTTCTACAACCATGTCCCCCTCAGTAGTGTTTATGATTTGAGGTAACCATAGTGGCCAAGATTTTTTAGGGGCGAGCATAAGGTGACTGGGGCAGGCTGCCCTAGTACCTAAACAGATGAACCTACTCCGTGTTTGATTTTTGGGAGGGTGTTGATCTCCTCGAGAGTACTTGGCCCCTTAATCTGAGGTTTGGGTGAAGCTCAAGAGTAATTGTAACTCTACATTTGGCCATCTCTCTATTTTATCCATTGTGATATTGGGTTTCATCTCCAGCAAATGGTGAGTATCAGACAGAGTCATATCCCCTGACTACTTGCTAATTGACATTAGAGTATTTTTTATTTTTTAGGTGCTAGTTTTTTATCACTAAGACTATAATCAATATCACTACAATTTTTTTTTATAAAATATATCAGTCATGGTGGCTACATACGACCCTCATCATCAATCTCAGCAATAGCCAGATCTTCCTCTACTGACTGCAAAGGATCTTTCGAGCCTCATTGTTCTGGATTGCCCCTCTTTGGATAATCAATCTCCAGTATCTAACACTGAATCAAACAATACATACTAAGAAACTATAATGCCGGAGGACTTATTCACTTTAGTAATCCCTTTGGTTGGAATCCTCTGTTAAGTTCAAAATCCCAGGCTCAAATTCTAGGGGACAATGTTCCCAACATACACATACCGGTAGGGGGCATTACTATTCCCCCTCTGCCTATAGGACAAGTTGGACTATCATTAATTGACATAAATCTTCCAAGTGTAGACTAACCTAGTGTTGGTCATGTGCCTATGGCCAACCACGTGGCTAGCAAGATCCCTCAACCTGGTCCTACTCAATCCATTTGGGCACCCCCTTCTCAACTTCAAATGATTCAAGGAGGCAATTTTTATCTTGGGACAATCAAGCTTATATCCCCTAGCCTAACATCGCATATGGATAGCCACCCTATATGAGTGTTCCACCAATGTAAGGAAACTATTATCCAACAAACCCTATGTATCCTATTTGAAATAATATGATGGGTGGAGCCCAGGTTCCTTCAAGTCATTCATCATCACACTAGTCAAACTTAGGGGCACCAAATACTTTTCCTTTTTTTACAACACTCGAAATCCCTAATCTATAAAAAATGATCAATGACACCATCTAGCATAACTTACATTGGCCCCTAATCCCACACAAAATACCTGCCAACATCCTGAATTTTGAAGGAAAATAAGGGGATGATCCTAGTATGCATGTCACCACCTATCATCTATGGTGAGTATTAAACTCCATTGTGGATGAGATTATCTAGCTTCTACTCTTGCCCTGCACCCTTACTGATAATGCCTCCAAGTAGTACATTGAGTTACCTTGCACGTCACTTAATACCTTTGGCACCTTGGCGATGGAATTTTTAAAGCACTTTCCGTTGCCCATCCGCTACGAAATCGGGATGGAACTTCTTACTTCCTTGTGCCAAGACATCTCCACCCACATCTCTAATCACATTCATGAATGGAGACGTAGGTGGAGGCTAGTAAATCCCCCATTCTGTATTATCTATTAGCATATTGGTTCTGTAAATCTCTTTTCCCCAAATCGTCAAGGACGTTGCCTTAAGTGGTGCGGCCACTGAAGACTAGTCCATTCATCGTGCCCAACACTTAAATTTGATTTATTCGCAGTTTGGCACATTATACAATGTAATCCCCAATGCCCCCATAACTTCCAATTCTCCCACTATTCAGTAACCCAACATGGATGTTGATGGTATCATTGGCACTACCTCTAGGTCTACTGTAAAACAACTTAGCAGGCACATTGTCTAGTTGTCTTTTGATCCCGCTACTTCTACCCAATCAGTTGCTCTTCCTACAGTTGCGGTAAAATTTGTGTAGTCTACACAAAAACCTAGTGGTAAGAACAAGAAGAATAAGAAAAAGACCTCTCATTCTGAAGAGAAGCTAGCCAAGCAATCCAACCCCAAACAAAAAGTTGTTGCACCACCTAATAGTGGAAAGGAGTGTCAATTTCCCTTGCAAAATCTGTGTGGAAGAACATATGACACATTGATGTCCACGTCTCCAAGAATGCACGGGTCTTCTCACTCAAAAGGACAATGGCCAAACCCCCACGATCCTACACAACCCTTTCCCTACTCAGTAGCAACAACATCTTATTGCAAACCCACCTCAACCCCTACAAGGGGACAACAACAGTTCAAATCATCCTTCCTCGGGTGAATGATTGTTGACCATTTACACATTTGAAATGGTTGATCTTCAAACGTGAGCCAAAACTTATGGATCTCTAGTCACTAATGCTCAGGACACTGCCTCGAGTTCAAATCCATCACCACCTAACAATATTGATATCAGAAAGCCTATTGCTAATCTTGTAATTCACCTCCCAAAAGGGGAACTTTGTCACACAAAACATAATACATTTTCACGTGATGCCCAAAACCATAGTATTGTAAAATACCTGGCGCAAGCACTATCAGTTATGTCTGCACTCGAAGTATTACAAACTTCTCCAACACAATGAAAATCTTTGCTTTCGGATATTGGTGTAGTTGGCCCTCAAGATTCCATGCTAGCAATATTCGACATGGAGAAATGTAAGCCCCACCTTTCCCTTCAACTTGCATTTCAGCTGCAGAAATTTTCGAAAGGTTGACGTGTACATAGAACAATCATTGATGAAGGTGCTTCAACCTGTGTCATGTCTACTTCATGTTGGCTCGCCTTGGGTTCTCCAACTCTCTCTCCATCATCAAATTCCCTTAAAGCATTTTATGGACATAAATTTATCCCAAAAGGTTACCTTGCTGACTACCCCATCTGTTAGGTAAACTTGGCTCAAGATAGAGTCAAAAGTTGACGAGGTTAAATAATGATGGTTTTGGGGCACATGGTATTGTGCACCCATGGTATTCTGCCCATGGTATTATATGTAATGGAGCCTATAAAAGGCTGGAAGGACTTCATTGTAATGAATGGCCTGGAGGTGAGCGGTGAAGGCTCACTTGGCCGGATTGGCCAGGGTTTTGGCCAAGGATAATGAAATTTCATTACGATCGGGTTTTTCCCCAGATTTGGAGTTTTCCCATATAAACATGTGCGTTTATGTGTTTATGGTTGCTGCTGGTTATTTTTATATTTGCTTCTCTCAATAATTCTGCGTAATTAATTTATGTTCTTGGGTAAATTTCTTAACAGAAAGCGGAAGTCAGCCACCCAAATCTCCTTAAACAGATGCTGCGTACATGTGATTTCAGAGATCAAGCATAGAAATAGTTAATTTTAGTTTTAATTTCGTTTTATTTTCCTGAAAAAAGGACGGTCATTTAAACCGCATCCTTTATTTTTGTAATAATTTATTTTTAGAATTAGTGAGTAGTATTTAAACCCTTCTCATGCATTTAAAGAAGGGTCAAGAAATTTATCAAAGACTTGTCCTCAGAACATGCACTTTTGCACCCTAAGAGGAGGTTTTGGTGAATGAATGGAACGAGGTTTATTTGATATTTGCATTTGATATCTGCTACTGATGTTGCACTTCTGTACTCTTGGTAGATGTTGAATCAAGGAGAGATAAATCAATCATTGCTTGAAGCTCATGAGTAGGACTAGTTATAAATGGTACTTATATCTCTTAACCATTTCTGCTTATGCGTTAAAGTGATATTCAGGTTTCAGTTATTTATATGTTACAGCATGAATGTCTGAGTTATCATTTGGCACTTTTGTACGGTGATAACTATTTGTTTATGTTTAGTGTATGAATAGCTCATTTATGCGATAAGTTTTGACAGTTGTTTCATCTAACTTCTTATACGAAGTAGCTCATTTTTATCGAATTCCTTTCTTATGATAGCTGAATGATCTTTATTACCAGTTATTGTATGAAATATTTTTAGATCTCATAGAAGAAAGATCACACCCCGGGTTAGCATAAATTTCAATGTTTTTCTGTTTATTAGAATACAATAGCATAGCATTAGATTAGATAAAAATATTCCAGTCCGAACAGAAACACCCTTCTTTCTCACACACACACACACTGAATTGGGAAATTGGTCCCAGATCCCCAGTCGGACCCGCTATACCAAACGGATAAGGAGCTGCCAACCAAGGTCCGGACCGGGCGGGT